>CAKNYM010049293.1:89035-103125 GCA_932195095.1 Andricus curvator | reverse complement strand
TATATATATATATATATATATATATATATATATATATATATATTCTGACTTTATTTTGGATCATTGAACTGTTACATTAGCAAGTGCAACTCTTGCACAATGGAGAAACGTTATGTCATATGCACCGCGTAATGTAATATTTACCTCGTTCTGTCGAATGCAATTTGACACCGTATTTATAAGGGCAAGCTTTGATCGATTTGATCTATTCCATGTTAGTGGTATTTTGTTTCAAAATTCAATAACTTTCATGATAACGCGTAAAATGTTGTGTAGTCCGGATTTGAAAGTATGCACGCAGCAAAATATTATTTTTAAATCAAACAAACATTAGTTTAACTCCATATCAAAGATAGAATTTGTTTGTTTCAAATAAAATTTATTTGAGTTAAACAATGGCGTGTTTGAATCAAATAAATTTTGTTCATATCAAAAAAATATTTGAATCAATTAAATACTTGTTTGACCCTATATCAAAGAAAGAATTTGTTTGATACAAACATTTTTCTGAGTGTGCAGTTCGAAATCAAAAAGTGTGCAATGAAAAATTAACTTTATTTTCTAAGCAAAATATTCCGTTTTCTAATGTAATATTTTAAAAGTATTACAATAAGTGAACTTCAATGCTTATTTAAACTATTATTCTTTAGTGTATGAATTATCAAAATTCCTAGTTATCCTATTTAATTCGATGAAAACGGTGAAAATGAGGAAATTTTTCGCGAAAATAGGAGAATAAATTCTTTGAAATTAAAACGCTTCAAATTCCTAACATTTCAATTAAAAGTATTAGATTTTCAAAAAAATATCTGAATTTTAAACGAAACAGCTGAATTTTCAATCAAAAATTCGTATTTTCGGGTTGAAAATTAAACTGTTTTGTAGAAAATGCATCTCTTTGGCTCGAAAACTCAACACATTATTATATACCATTAAGCCATTTCCCTTTCGGCGAGCCTCAAGGGGTAAGCGTGACACACTACCCGATTCGGGTAGTGTTTCTAGGTGGATAGTTTCTTGTAGTAAATAACTACAAGTGTGGGCTCACCACACCCACCACCGCCAACAGCAACGCAGTAGTATCAGACGGTCACCCATCCAAGTACTAACCGCGCCCAACACTGCTTAACTTCAGTGATCTAACGGGAACTGGTGTTTCCAGCGTGGTATGGCCGTTGCCAATTCACATTAATTACAAAAAAAATGTTCTGGACTAAAAAATCTTTTTTGATTGAAAATTCAAATAGTTTGTTAAAAATCCGTGTTTTTTGTTTGAAAATTATTCTCTGCGGTAGAAATTTAATCTTTTTTGTTAAATAATGCAGCTGTTTGTCTAGAACTTAATCTGGTTCGATTAAGTATTCTTGTACTTTGTTGAAAATTCGTCTTTTTGATAAAAAATCAATCTTCTTGGTTTAAAATTCACCTTTTTGGTCAAAAATCAACTACTTTGTTGAAAAATTGCCTTTTTTGGTTGAAATATTAACTAGTACAATATTTCGTTGAAAGTTGATTTTGTTGAAAATTCGTTTTTTGGTTGAAAATTAATTTTGTTATCAACTTAAAATACACTATTTGGTTGAAAATTCATATACTTTGTTAAAAATTCGTCTTTTGGGTATAAAATTAATCTTGTTGATTAAGAATTCATATTTTGGTCGAAAATCCAATTATTTTATTGACAATTCTTGTATGTTGTTCAAAATTCGTATTTTCTGCTATAAAATTAATCTTTTTTGGTGAAAATTTAAGTCTTTTGTAAAAAATTTGTGTTTTTTGTTTAAAAATTCATCTCTTGTGACAGAAATTTCATCTTTTTTGGTTTGGCTAAAAAATAATCAGTTTTTAGCGAGGATACAACTATTTTTTGGGATTTTTTGGTTGAAAATTCATGTATAAGTTTAAAAATTCATCTCTTTAGATAGAAATTTCATGTTTTTTGGTTTAAAATGCACGTGTATGGCTAAAAATTAATCTGTTTTTAGTGAGGATTCATTTTTTTTAGTTCGTATTCTTTGTTGAATTCAACTGTTTTTTATTTAAAATTCAAATCTTCTTTGGTTGAAAATTCTACCATACTTGGTTAAAAGTTGAATTACTTTATTAAAAACTCATTTCTTGGTTCAAAGTTTAAGTGATTTGTTGAAAACTCGTTTTTTCGCTTGAAAATTAATTTTTAAACGGAAAATTCAACTATTTGGATGAAAATTCATGTATTTTGTTAAAAATTCTTCCTTTTTGATAGAAAATTAATCTTCTTGGTTGAAGATTCATCTTTTTGGTTGATAATGATAATTCTACTATTCGGTTAAAAATTCATCTATTTTATTAAAAATGCAATATTTCTACTTGACATGTTAAGAATTTAAAGCGTTCAAATTTAATTGAACATAGTACCCAAATTAATTAGACTTGAAAGAATTTATTCCCCTATTTTCTGGAAAAATCTCCTTATTTCCCCTGTTTTAAGAGGATTTTGGCCTGTGAAGCCAATAATTTGAAAAAGATTTTTGCCTATTATTTTAAACTTAATATCATATTTATATTTAATTAAACGGCCATACCACGCTGGAAAACCCAGTTCTCGTCAGATCACTGAAGTTAAGCAGCGTTGGACGCGGTTAGTACTTGGATGGGTGACCATTCAAGAATACTGACATGAGTGCTGTTGGCACATCGTGGGTGTGGTGAGCCCACACTTGTAGTTATTTACAACTACAAGAAAAACCTAGAAACACTACCCGAATCGGGTAGTGTCACGCCTACCCTGAAAGGGAAATGGTTTAATGGTATATATATATATATATATATATATATATAAATAAATTATTAATATTTTAATTTAAGAGAAATTTTTTTAATATATTAATTATTAACCAATATTTAATTGTAATTAAAAAAAAAAAAAAAATTATTTTTATTTGCAAAAAATGTAGACAAAAAAAAATTTGGCTTCTTGTAAGTGTAGGGTTTCAATTTTGTTTCAGATAATTTTCACTATCAATATAAAAACTAAAAAACAATTAAATTGCTCTCAATATTCATTAGAGTGGGTCGGAAATAAATACTTTTTAAATTCGAAATCGCTACAACGCGAAAAAGTAGCGTATTAGGGTCCTAAAAAAGTATAATTAATTTGGAATCGATCGACATACAGCTTGGTTATCCGCGCTTGAAAAAAAGGTTTCAAAAATTTCTTGTTTGCAGAGTTTTTAAATTTTATTGAGTTTCAATTTTTTTTGCGAAATCTTCTAAAATCTTTGTAATGTTTGAAATTTTTGTAGAATCTTTGAAAAATCTTCTGAAATGTTAAAAAAATTTTGAAACATTTGTGAAATCTTTCTAAAATCTTTTAAATTTGTTTGAAACCTTTGAAATTTTTTTTAAAATGTTTAAAAAATTTCAAAATATTTGTGAAATCTTTCCAAAATCTTTGAAAACAAAGTTTTTTTGAAATATTTTTAATTTTTTAAAAATTTTCTAACATTTTTGAAACGTTTCAAATCGTTCAGAAATTTGTTGAAGTTTTTATAGAATTTTTTGAAAACTGCGAAATTTTCTCAAATATTTTGAAACTTTTGTGGAATTTTTGGAAATTTTCAATCAAGATAATTCATTTTCGACCAAAAAAGACGAATTTTCAAATAAAATGATGAATTTTCAACAACAATATAAAGGTTCAACAAAAATTGTTCCAACTTTTAACCGAATTTCAACCAAATAAAATAAATTCTCAACGAAAAATATAATACATAGTTCGATATTTCAACAAAAAAGATTTAAATTTTAAACCAAAACTAGCAATTTTAACTAAATTGCAATTTTTATGAGGATTCATGATAATTCAATTGGTAACCTTTTTTATACATTTTACAAACGAACTAATTATTATTTTATTGTAATTCCCTAATTCTCCCGGCTCTAAAGTGTCAAATTTACTGAAAAAATTTGAATTTTTGAATTTATCATACATACCTGGAGGTCAAAAAAGTCTTCTCAATGTTTTCGGATTTTAATCGGTCATTTTCTTAGAGATAATTCCTATTAAATTTACCATTGTTTTTGGAAATTTTTTTTAACACGTTTGCAAATAGGAGGAGAATTATTTGAGCTACATGAAAACTTTTTAGTGACAAAAATGCATTAGAAGAAAAATCCCCAAGACCCAGGAATTGAAATTGACAATGTAGCGAATTTTAAAATTTTTCGTTTTGTATTTTATTAACTTATCTTTATAACTTGCAGTTTAAATATTTTTCTGAGCATGTGTGGATTTTTAAACATAGAAATACACTAGAAAAAAATTGACGAGACCCAGGAATCGAAATTGGAATGACATCAAATTTTCTTATTTCGGAATTTTGTATCTAACAGAATTAATTATTTTTATTTATAAGTTTGACATTTTTCGAGCTTGTGTGGAATTTTTAAGCCTAGAAATACACTAGGAAAAAGTCGACAAGATCCAGGAATCTTAATAGAAAGCAGCAACTTTTAAAAATGCTGAATCGGTGTTTATTGAATTAAAAAATTTATCTGTGAACCTGATTTCCTTAGATGCAATTCTTTTTCGAACTGAAAGAAGGCATTGTTCTTTCTGCATGAAATTTCACCCAATCTTTTCTTTTTTCATGCAATTTCGACAAATGTTAAACTTATAAATAAAAAAAATTAATTCTGTTAGATACAAAATTCTGAAATAAGAAAATTTGCTGTAATTCCAATTTCGATTCCTGGGTCTTGTCGATTTTTTTTCTAGTGTATTTCTATGTTTAAAAAACCCACATATACACAGAAAAATGTTTAAAACTACAAGTTATAAAGATAAGTTCATATAATACCAAAATCAAAATTTAAAAAATGCGCTGTATTGTCAATTTCGATTCCTGGGTCTTGTGGATTTTTTTTCTAATGTAATTCTATGTTTAAAAAACCCACACATACTTACAAAAATGTTTAAACTACAAGTTATGAAGATAAGTTCACAAAATACCAAAATAAAAATTTTAAAAATTCGCTGTATTGCCAATTTCGATTCCTGGGTCTTGTGAATTTTTTTTCTACTGCATTTTTGTCAATATATGACCGTCGTCAGATCCGAACAAAGTAATGTAGGCGGGGATCTTATGGCCGGAAATATGAAATTCGAAAGGGTTAACGAGTTTAAATACCTCGGGTCTATTATAACTAGCAAAAATTATATTAAAACGGAAATCAACGCGCGGCTGCACGCTGGAAATGGGTGCTATTATGCAGCAGACACACTACTAAAATCGCGATTGCTATCTAGAAACATCAAAGTATATAAAATGAAAATGCTTCATTAAATTTTTGATGTTAAGATTACAGTAGCATTCTCAATATTTGTAATCATTCATGTGTTAAGAAATTACGTGTTTATTTTTTAATAAGATTTACTTAGTACAAATGTGATTCTTGACATAGATATCTTTAATCATATGGAAGTTTAATCGTTTAATGTTGAGCCCAAAGCATAACGTACTTGATGTGTAATAACTAAACGGAAATGTGCTACATCTAGTTACTTAAAATGTTAATAATTTTTAATTATAATATTCAGTATTATAAAAGAATTTCATCATTGTATTATCACTTATCGTGATAAAATATTAACAAATATTTACTTCGATTTATTTTTGAGACCACTTTATTTCTTATACATTCATTTTTATTATGATTAATTATTATAATGTCCATCAGACGTATTGGAACTATCAGAAGATTCGATTTTGAGGTTATGTTTCGACGGATTTCATCTCGGAGGTCTCAATCTCTCAATCAATATAAATCTAACAATACATCTTTAATTTCATTAAAGTATACTTAACCTTTTTCACGAAGACTGGGACAACGACTCACGATTACTAGTACATGGCAGATTTGGAAATGACGATAACTGGGACATCGGTGCTTTTTGACTTTTAATTGTTTATAAATAAGAAGTAATATTAAATATAATGTAAAAACAATTTTTATACTATTCTAGGATGTTTAATGCTTCAATCAGTACCAATCATTTTTTAACTAATCCTGCCAAAACAATTTTCTAAATATTTGAAGTCAATGAAATCTCTTATAGTGACGATTACTGGGACGTTTACCTTAATGTTCATACTGTTTATAATGAACCGCTTGTATTTCAATTTTTTTCAGTAAGTTTTGACGCTGTTTTCTTGTTCAAAATGAAACTTTTTTTGTGTGCATCCATCCAACGTTCTAAAATTAATTTTTGAAGATTATTTCGTTGAAAGAGAAATGAAAGAGAATTTCGTACCGCAATCCCAAAACGAGGTTTCATGCGGGTGGACCGACAGAATGTTTCGATTGTGGACGGTCGACTGCATTTGACTGAGCACGAGGAATCTCCTTTTTCAATTAAACTCGGCCTTTATCACGTTTCATGTTGGTCATAAGTCTGAACATTTGGACAACGAAGCTTTCTGTTACGACTTATATACCGGCCGACAATCGCGATATCGCGTCTGAAAGTCGAGGGCTCGATCAAAGACGGTGATTCTTATCGCAGGGAGTTACTTCAATTATAAGAAGCGCACGTAAGTCCATCTAAATGAACCCGCCACCAGTTATCCAATTATCTTTACGACATGCTCAACTCTCAAGCTCTTCAGTCTTGACTTACGTGGGAAAAGCTGTATAAGACCTGTTATTTCAAATACCGGAAATCATTTCATAAATCGACCTATCATCTTTTCAGAAGGGTTCTTAAGAGTCCGTGTTTAGTATCTGATTATTGATAAACGATAGGAAGAAGAGAGAGGGAGGTGTCAAGAGATTTTGTTACGATTTGTTATGGTAGGGTGGGGGGGTCCTTCATTCATGCACGTAATTTTCGGAAATTCACAAATGAAACAAGTAACTCGCAGAAATTGTACAGAAATTTAATATGCATTTAACTTTACGCGCCAAAGAAAACTGGTGAGTGAAAAAAGGAACCTAGCCAACAACAAGTTTTTAAAAAGTCAGGGAAAAATCAGGGATTTAGAAAAAAAATCTTGTGAAAATCAGGGAATTTATATAACTTTAAATAACTACACGGAAAAAATTTATCCGTAAAAAAGTCACGAACTAGTAGCTAGGTCTCGGATATGAGAAAAATTCATCGGATATTGATGTATTTTCGTAAATAATCTGCGAACTTTGAGAAAGAATTTACGAACTTGATGTGACAATTCTAAAACGGGTCATCACTTTTTTTTACGTGAATAATTACAAAAATATTACGAGTGATTGGGAAAAGATTCTCAGAGCACTCACGAGCTTGCCCGACAAATCTGGGAACTGGCAAGTAGGTTCGCCTGTACCTGGCCCGCACACACGATCGCCCAAACGCGCGGTGAGTGTGTGCGCTCGTATGTGTGCTCCGAGCTCGTCGGATGAGTGGCTAGAAGTTTTGCAAAGTTTTGTAATACCTATATTGTTTGGCCTCGATGGCTACGCGTGTTTACCCACTCCTGGTTCATGTTTAAAAACTGGTGAGTCAGTAGTCTTTGAGGGTTCGAATCTTCTGAGATGCGAAGTTATAAATTAAATCGGACGAATAAAATTTTTCCTCTTTATATTTCAGTCTGAAATTTTCAGGAACTGTTCCTTAGGAAATTCGAACTGTTCGTAAAAAACTTCGAAATTTATCCATACATTTCTCATAGAAATAAGGATGTAATGTTTCATTTTTTTATCTCGTATCCGAGACCAAGCTACAAGTTCGTGATTTTTTCACAGATAAATTTTTTCCGTGTTTCAAGCAGAATAAATTTGAAATTTTTCAATTTTTATTTGAAATTGTTTTATTCCGCTTATAAAAGATTCTAGGTTCGAAATGTTACAAATGTAATATTCTGGTCTTTGAATATGAATGGTCAGGGAAAATGAAAAATTAGTCAGGGAAAAATTAGAGAATTTTTAAAATTAAGTTTTGCGGTAAACCTGATATAACATTCTTGTTAGTAATTTATTTGCTTTGTATTTATATTTCTTTTTTTGCAGTTGCTTCCTCCTGAAAATTATCTTTTTAGTTGTAAATTTTTTTTTTTTTGAAAATTCAACAGTTTTATCAAAAAGTCAATCTTTTTGCTTGAAAATTCCACTATTTCGTAGAAAATTTACCTTTTGAGAAAAATTCATATTTTGGTGTTGAAAAACCAATTGAAATGTTTTTTGAATGAAAATCCAACTATTTTTTTGAAAATTTGTCTTTTTGCTTTAAAAATTCATCTGCTTTAGTAGAAATTTCATCTTTCTTGGATAAGAATGCAACTGTTTGGTTGAAAATTCAATAATTTTGTTGAAAAGTCATCATTTTTTTCGAAAATTCAACTGTTTTGTTGAAAAATCACCTGAAATCTTTATCTTTTTTTTTTAAATTCATCTGTCTGAGTAGAAAATTCATATTTCTTGGATAAGAATGCAACTGCTTGGTTGAAAATGCAATAAATTTGTTAAAAAGTTATCCTTTTTGGTCCAAAAATCTACTGTTTTGATGAAAATTTAATTATTTCGTAGAAAATTTACCTTTTGTGAAAAATTCACATTTTATGTTGAAAAATCAACTGAAATCTTTTTTGGATGAAAATTCGACTTTTTTTTGAAAATTGATCTTTTTTATTAAAAACTTCACCTGTCTGAGTAGAAAATTCTTCATCTTTCTTTCATAAGAATGCAACTGTTTGGTTGAAAATTCAATAAATTTGTTACAAAGTCATCCTTTTGGGTCCAAAAATCTACTTTTTTGTTGAAAAATTCAACTATTTCGTAGAAAATTTACCGTTTGAAAAAAATCACATTTTGTGTTGAAAAATCAATTTAAATATTTTTTGGATGAAAATTCAACTATACTTTTTAATATTTGTCTTTCTGATTTAAAAAAATCATCTGTTTTAGTAGAAAATTAATCTTTCTTGGATGAAAATGAAACTGTTTGTTTGAAAATTAAATAATTTTTTTAAAAAGTCATCCTTTTCGTATGAAAATTCAACTGTTATTATTGAAAATTCGTCTTTTTGGGTTGAAAATTCAAGTATCTTCGTAGAAAATTTACTTCTTATTTAAACTATTTTGTTTGAAAATTATGTTTGAACATCTGAAAATTCAATTGTTATGCTGAAAATTGAACGGTTTTGTTAGAAGTTTTACTGTTTTGTTGAAAACTCTTCTTTTTGGCTTGCAAATTCAACAATTTGATTGACATTGTTTTCTTTCTTGACTAAAAATTTTTTTAATCCGTCTTTTTTTCGTTGACTGTTTTTATTTTTTTTTATTCATCGAAGTTTGGAAATATGAAAAGAAGATTTTTAGGAAAATCCCACCATTTTATTTTTTCTAATATTTATATTTTTATGCGGGCTGAACAATTTGATTGATTTTTTGTTATTAAGAAATTTGTTTGGCTGCTATCTGGCTAAAAATTAATCTGTTTCGGTTGAAAATGACATTTTTGTTGAAAATTCCACTGTTCCATAGAAAATTTGTACTTTCGATTCGAAAATTCAACAATTTGGTTGAAAATTTATGTATTTGGTTGAAAATTCGTCTTTTTTGGTAGAAAATAAATTTTCTTCGTTGAAAATGCAACCTTCTGGTTAAAAATTATTCTGTTTTAGTTGACGATTCAAGTATTTTGTTGAAAATTCAATTCCTTGGTTGTACTACTTTCTTAAAAGTTCATTTTTTGGTTGAAGATTCCCAATTTGAGACGAAAATTCGTTTTTTTTGTTACAAATTAATTTTTTAAACTGAAAATTTAACTATTTTGATGAAATTTCAACTGATTGGTTTAAAATTAACCTTCTTGTTGGAAACTCATATTTTTGGGTCGAAAATTCAACTGTTTTGTACAAAATTCGTTTATTTTAAATTAAAAATTAATTCTCCTTGGTGATCGTACATGAATTACGTAACGCGGTTTTTTTGTTTAGATAAAGACGAAAATAAAGTTGCCGTTACGTAAAAAAGTAAACGACATAAATCAAACAAAAACACGTTACGTAATACATGTATTAATGAAAATTTAACTATTCCATTTTTGGTTAAAAAATTATCATTTTTAGTTTAAAATTTCAACTATTCAGCTATAAATGTTTAGAAACAAAAAATTAATCAAATAAAATTTGGTCTAGCACATCACATCTGTTGAAACTATTTAGTTGAAAATTTATGTAATTTGTTAAAAATTCATCTTTTTTTGTCGAAAATTAATTTTCTATTTTGAAAATACATCTTTTGGTTAAAAATTCAACTATTTGGTTGAGGATTAAACTATTATATTGGAAATTTGTCTGTTTTGGTTCAATTCAACTGTTTCCGATGCAAAATGAAAATGTTTTATTGGATACAATAGTAACCATGAAATTTTTTGTCGAAAATTCATATTTTTTCGTCGAAAATTCAACTACTTGGTTGAAATTTGAACTACTTTGCTAATTCATAAGAAACAGTAATCTTCCCTCCCAAATCGTCTAACGTTATTTTTCGATGACCCCTAAATAAATTCACCAAAAAAATTTAGTCGGCAAAAATTACGTAAGAAAGGGGGGTGTGTCGAATCTTACGTACCCGAACAAAGAGGGGTACGTGGTTCAAAATTAAAAAAAAAATCACTTAATTTATGCATGGCCACTAAAATCAGCCACGGAGACAATTTTACGGTATTTTGTGATTCACTGAGATGGCGGACATATTATTTTAGTCAATTAGCGAAAAAGTTCAAAAATATTTTTCAAGGAAAAGTAAAGACATATTGGCAAGTTAGCCCTATTATTGGTCCATGTATTTGCAATAGGTATGCGTACACTGTTAGAAATGTTTGCAATTTTAGTATACACGAGCATATTAAATTTCCTATATGTTAACTAAATTCATTACACTTTGTAATTTTAGTATATACTTACGTATACTAAATTTTTGTTCTGAAGTTATATGTATACTAAGTTTATTAAGTGTACAATAAGTTTCTTTGATGTATATAAATTTCATAGTTTCTGTATACTAAAATTCATATACGTGTTTAGTATATTCAGTTGCGCAAGCGCGTTTCGACTTATGCGAGTCGGGCAACGTGGCCGGTGCGGTGGCAGGCTCGTATGTCGCTGAATTTGTTTGAGTTTCTTTAAAAGGTATGTTTAATTTATTAACTTAAATGTAGCTCAACGATATGATTATTTGAAAATTAAAACTTTGTTCTTTAATTTAATGTTTCATCTGATCATGTTTACAGATGATGAAGACGGAACCCACGCGAAACGGAACGCGTATACTGAATTTAGTATATGCGCATACTAAATTTCGTATACATGTATACTGAATTTAGTATGCGCGTATACGAAATCGCATGTACGTGCATACTAAATTCATTATATGTATATACTAAATTTACTGTACGCTGGTATACTAAATTTAATTTCATGTTGTGCATTCTTGCTTCCATTACATGTATACTAAATCTAGTACAGATTTTTCTAACAGTGTATAATAACCCCTATTATAGCCATTGGCTGTTGGGCTTATGATTTTTCAAATAAAAAAAAATTAAAAAATACTATACATTGGATCATAGGAAGACAAAACAGTGTTTGAATGCAATTCATAAGTTGTCACTCTCTGAACGAGAGGATGTGGGTTTTTGATTTGCGACAGACTTTAAGTCGGTAATAGGATACTAATGTGGGAAGTCACTTGACAGGTAGTTTCACTTTCCTATTGCGAAAACAAAACGTAAATAGATACCTGTCGCTTTACAGTAACCCCAGAGAATCGATCATTAATCTTGTAGAGTGGCTATATAAGACAGGAAACTAACATTCGTAATTTTACCCCTGATGAGTCACAGATTCAGCACTTTTATGACTTCAAATAAAAAAAAAAGTGCATATATATTTAAAGACATCCAGATTGTAAAAGACCACAAGGTTTCACAGCGCAATTGTTTAAAATTTGTTTAGCGCTGTTAAAAATGTTTGTAATTTTACCACACTTTTACTAGGTATATATACTTTTGTACTGTACATTTACATTTCCCGAATAGTTATCTGAAATTACAACACATGTGTAGAAAAAATTCAATTTCCAAATTTTATAATTTACAGTTCAAGTAATTTTCATAATTAAACTATAATATATAATTTCCTTGACTGATAGTTCAACTCTATTAATTATAAATACGACAATCGTAAAATAATTAAGATGCCCGCAAAGCTTCATTTTCAAAATTCCCTGATTTTTCAATTCATGATGGAGAATCATATTTTTCCCTGGCCAATAACATTTGAAGACCTTATTAATTCGAATTTTATAAAATTTCGAATGAAAATTTATTATTCTAGACGGTTTTTTCAAAATTGCAAAACCCTAGAAGTTTTAATTTTAAATAAGTTGTAAAGATTAAACAAAATCGCAAGAAACTATCATCTTCTGATAATCCAAAGTATTATGCATCTTACTTCCATTATATTTATTTTAAAATCGCTATGGAATTTTCTAACAGTTTACAGTCAATCTCAAAATCCATCCAAGCTTTATAATGATTTATAAAATCAACGAAAATAGACCCAATATTAATTACAACGAGTTTTGAAGGAGAAATCAAATCCTCATGATCAAAAGCTAATTTTATTGCTTGAAAGATTCTTTACAATCTTATTTGGTCATGTTTTTTTTTTAATTACCAATAATACAATTATTATGTTTGCAAACAAATTTTTTCCTTAATAATAATTATAATTTCAATAAAACCAAACCCATTAGAGTTCTAAAGCTCTTGATCATTAAGATTGGATAAGAATTTCAGCTTTTACTTAAAATTGACGCTAAAACACACAAATCCATATAACTTTTGTTAAAGAAAAAATTCCAAACTGAAAAAAATGTATAAAGCTTGCTTAGATTTCTCCTTCAAAATTTGCAGCAATTAGCATTTGATCTATATATCATAGTGGATTTTATCAATCATTTTCAAAAATTTTCGCACAGATGCTTGTGTTTTTTTATTCTTATTTTTTACAATTGTTTCTGTCACAAGACGCAGAATGACAAATTATGTCAGATGAAAATAAGCCAACAAAATAGTGAATGCCTTAAATTTCAATTATTAACATTTATAGGGTTTATAGTTACTTTTTCAACTGCCCCATTGTAAAAAAAATTATAACATCTGAAATTCTTTGGGATCAATTTTAAATCATCGAAATAGTACAACAAAATATAATTAATAATAATCGGAAACAAATATTTTTGAAATAAATATATTTGACATCTTACTTATTACATCTCTTTAATTTTCTTCTTCTGTTAGTAACTTAGAATGATTTCAAATATTATAAAAGTTGTATGACCTGTAAATGAGGAATACTTAAACTTGTAAACTTTAAAAATGTAAGCTATAAAAATCGAAACATTATTATTCTTAGGTTTACCAATTCACATAATTTCAGTACTAAGCACTCAAAACTGAAAATTAATCAATTTTACAACTTAAAAGTGGACTATTTTTTAATTTAAAGCGTTTCAAATTAAAATTTTTTTAATTTCTAGTGTTGGAAAATTGTATAATATCAATATTGTAACCCTCACAATTTAATTTTCAAATTAAATTTCAATTTGAAGAAATTTAATTTCTTCAATTTAAAATTAATATGGTTCAAAGCGTAAAATCTCAAAGAACTAGGAAATTCTTTACAATCGCATGAAAATTTTTTTAAATCCTTTACAATCGTTATAACCCTTAAAATTTTAAATTCTCTTGAAAATGCCTTCGAAGCTTTTAAAATATCCTAAAATATTTCAAAGTCTCTGAATCACTTCAAATTATTGAAAAATCCCACGAAATCATTGAAATCCTCTAAAATACCTTAAAATTTTTTAAATCGATTGAAAAAATTTGGAGTTTTAAAATACCCTTAAATCTTTAAAAATATCATAAAGTCTTTTAAATTCTGTAAAATCCTTTCAAATTATTCAAATCCATCGAAAAATCGTTGGAGTCTTTTTAAATACTCTCAAATATTGCAAGTTCTTTGGAATTTTTTGATACTCCTCGAAATCTTTGAAATCGCTTTGAA
>CAKNYM010049293.1:9121-83745 GCA_932195095.1 Andricus curvator | reverse complement strand
ATTTGGAATACTTGCTGTCTGGGTAGAAAAACTTGATTTATTTTGACCAAACGTGATGATTACAAATAGAAGTTTGACGTCATTTCGAGTTTACTGCATAATGGGCGATTATCTCAGCGAATTATCACATCGAGTTTTATAGTTCAGTGACTAGCCAGAAACGAGGCGAAGGCTAGTGAAAGGCTAGTTCACGGCCAGTGCTATCACAGGACCTCGTTCTTGGCGAGAGAGTGGAGACCACTGGACCGTGCCGTTATGGAAGGTCTACTATAAATTGATAATTGGTAGATTAGGATTAGGCCTGCATCAGTGACTTGAAAAATTACCATCAGGACGTTCACCCTAAAATTCCTCTCTCTGAAAATCATGCAGGTCCCTTTAATTTTAATAAATCAAGAAATAATTCAATCTTCCCCAGTTTTTATTGACGGAAAATAGGGGTGGCAGGAAACGCTTGTATAAAAATAGTGAGGCTTGGGACAATCTTTGCGTTGGGAATATTTTTTGAAAAGGTCGTTTAAAATGTGAAGATGATTCATTCAGTCAGCGAAAAATAGAATCAAACGTTCAGTTTCACTTCACCACAAAAAGTCGTGATGCGGTTATAGCTTCACTCTATAATTACTTCGAACGTGATTTGAATTTAGGAGAAATGATTCAGACCTTAATTGATACCTTCTTTGATTGCCCTGAAAGTGCTTTCCTTACAACAGAGTGTACACTCGGTCAAAAATTACATTTTTCTCGGTTGACTTTTAAGCTTTTATAATAATAATAATTCAGTACTAATTTGCGTAATTATATGTATTTTGAAAAGAATTACAATTTTTGTTTAATGACATCAATGTAGACAAGTCAAAATATATTGCATTTTCAATAAAATAGTGGAATTATTAACTAAGAAATATTATTTTCAAACCCAAAAAGACAAAATTTCAACAGAAGAATTGAGTTTTCTAGCTAAAGTCGAATGTTTTAGAAAATATTTGACTTTCAAACCAAAAAAGATGAATTTTCAATCAAATAGTTGAATTGTAAAAAAAAATGTTCAACCAAATAGTTTCATTTACAATAAAATAGATGACCTTTCGAGAAAGACGAATTATAAAAAAAAAGTTGAATTCTTAACCAAATAGTTGAATTTTTAACCTGCGAAGATTGATCTTCAATCGAATGATCAAATTTTCAAACAAAAAAGATTCAACTTCCACCAAAAGCAGTTGCATTTTCAGCCAAATAGTTGAATTTTAAAGCCAAAAAACGAGTCTTTTAGAAGACAGTTAAACTTACAATCAAGAAAGATTAACTCTCTACCAAAAGATGAATTTTCAATCCAAAAGGATGAAAACAGATGATTTTTAAACAAGATAGTTGAATTTTCAACAAAATAATGAAATTTCCCACCAAACAGTAGAATTTTTAAAAAACAGAGATTAATTCTACGCCCACAATGTAATAGAAGACTTTTTAAAGAAAAACAATTATTTTTCAACCAGAAAAGATGACTTTTTAAGAAAATGGTTGAATATTCAACAAAATAATTAATTTTCCCACCAAATAGTAAAATTGGTAACCAAAAGAGATTAATTCTAAGCCCACAATGTAATATATGACTTTTTAAATTTAAAAAATTGATTTTCAAACAGAAAAGACGACTTTTTAAAAAATATTTGAATTTTCAACGAAATAATTAAATTTTCCACAAATAGTACAATTTGCAACCAAAAATATGATCGTAGACTTTTCAAAATATGTACTTTTTAAAAAAATACTTCAAAAATACAAAATACTTTTCCACTAAAATATGAATTTGGAATCTAAAAGCATGAATTCCTATCCCAAAAGTTAAATTTTTAAGAAAGTAATTAATTTTTCAACCATATGGTAAAATTTTTAAACAAAAGAGATGCATTCTTAATCAAAAATATGCGATAACAGATTTTTCAAAGAAGATGACTTTTCTACCAAAATATGAATTTTCAATCAAAAAGGATAAATTTTCAACCAAAATAGGTGATTTTTTAACAAAATAGTTGAATTTTCAACAAAATAATTGAATTTTCTACCAAATAGTAGAATTTTTAACCGTAGACTATTCAAATAAAAACAATTAACTTTCAACAAAAAAATATGACTTTTGATGAAAATAGATGAATTTTCAACAAAACAATTAAATTTGGAACCAAATAGTTAAATTTTTAACCAAAAATGTAATAGTAAACTTTTCAAAGAACATAACTTTTCTAACAAAATATAAATTTGA
This sequence comes from Andricus curvator, assembly GCA_932195095.1. Taxonomy (NCBI): domain Eukaryota; kingdom Metazoa; phylum Arthropoda; class Insecta; order Hymenoptera; family Cynipidae; genus Andricus; species Andricus curvator. Next base: position 81,482 of record CAKNYM010049293.1, on the reverse strand, counting down.
AATCCACAATTGTAGAATTTTTAAACAAAAGAGATGAATTCTAAATCAAAAATATGATAGTAGATTTTTCAAAGAATATGACTTTTCTGTCAAAAGATGAATTTCCTATCCGAAAAGTTGAATTTTCAACAAAATAATTAAATTTTTAACCAAATAAAATTTTCAAACAACGGAGATTAATTCTGAACCAAAAATATAATATTAGACATTTCAAATAAAGAGAATTAACTATCCAACAAAAAAGAATTAACTATCCACCCAAAAAGAATTAATTATCCACCAAAAAAGAATAAACTATCCACCAAAACAGATAAATTGTCAACAAAAGAAGATGACTTTTTAACCAAATAATTGAATTTTCAACAAAATATTTAAATTTTCCACCAAATACTATACTTTGTAACCAAAAATATGATAGTAGAATTTTCAAAGAAGATGACTTTTCTACTAAAAGATGAATTTGCAATCCAACAGGACGAATTTTCTATCAAAAAAGTTTAATTTTCAACAAAATAATTAAATTTTCAACCAAATAGTAGAATTTTCAACCAAAAGAGATCAGTTCTGAACCAAAAATATAATATTAGTCATTTCAAATAAAAAGAATTAACTATCCACCAAAAAAGAATTAACTATCCACCCAAAAAGAATCAACTATCCACCCAAAAAGAATTAACTATCCACTAAAAAAGAATAAACTATCCAACAAAACAGATCAATTTTCAACCAAAGAAGATGACTTTTTAACCAAATAGTTGAATTTTCAACAAAATAATTAAATTTTCCACCAAATACTATATGACTTTTCTACTAAAAGGTGAATTTGCAATCCAAAAGGACGAATTTTCTATCAAAAAAGTTTAATTTTCAACAAAAAAGTTTAATTTTCAACAAAATAATAAAATTTTTAATCAAATAGTAGAATTTTCAACCAAAAGAATAACTCTGAACCAAAAATATAATTTGCAGAATTTTCAAATAGAAAGAGTTAACTTTCCACTAAAAAGATGAATTTTCTACCAAAAATATGACTTTTTAATAAAATAGTTGAATTTTCAACAAAATAGTAGATTTTTTAACAAAAAGAGATGAATTCTGATCCAAAAATATAATACAATTTCATTGTCCTAATTATCTGCGCAAATTTGGTTAACATGACAGTTGTTATTTTTTATAAACATTCATTATTTTTGGTATTCTAATTGTTAAATAATTTTTGAGATATAATTTCTAATGTCTTTGGTATTAGCGATTATAATGGTTTTTTGCAAGAACTCTTCAATAATTAATAAATAATTAATTGCTAATACCAAAGAAACTAAAAACTATATCTAAATTTTTTGTTTAAAACCTTCAAAAATTGACATTTTGCTTTACATTTTTTGCAGTCTTTACAAGTTTTAAATTAGTTTTGAATCTTTTCGAAACTTCTAAATATATCAAAATTAACTGCGAATCCATTTTTTATTGGCTTATTCAAATTCAGAGTTTAGGTTATTGCCTTGAAAATTCTCTTGAATGAAAACCAAAACGTTGGTAGATTTTTGGAAATGTTTTTTAATTTTGATTTAAAAAATAAAATCAAATAAAAAAAAGCCAAAGAAAAAAGGAAGGGGATTTGGAGGTTGCCTTCTTTTTCATTCCTCTTTTTTTATTCCTGTTTTTTTCAATTTACAGGATTTTCGTAGTTAAACTTTATAACAAAACGTAATAAATATTTGTCCAAAGTAGATGACCTAATATGAACCCCTGAAATAAAATTAAAGAAACCAGGTCAAAGAATAGTGTCGAGTCTATTCATGATTCTTATAAATAAGACATCAATTTCGGTCATCTGGAACGACCTTTGACCGCGATATCAGTAAATACAGAAGCGTGACGACTTGACAATTGATGTCAAATGCCATTAATTGACACCACATGCACGATCATAGTCACATAATACACGTATGGTAATTTTTAAGTTCCGAGTAATCGAAAGCCTTGAGCCTCTGGCTATAAATAGCATCATTATAGTAAAAGAATGCACGGAAGGCAATTCTCTAGGATACAATTTGCGTACGATTGATTCATAAATTACGAGGTTGTAAGCAAATCTGCATAAGAGGTACGATAAGAGAATAAGCGGAAAATAAAAAATAGGTAATCTACATATCTTTTCTTCAACCTGTGTTACGGATTTTACTTTTAAATCGTACAATTTTCAATACACTGAAACATGTCTTATTTTTTTTAGGAGGAAATGTTAGAAAAAAAATTAGCGATTATATTTTACAAGTAGAGCATCTACCCTGCACGCCTCCTCAGAACCAACTTTCACTTAAAAGAGCAGGCTAAAGTTTGTACCCTAGAAATTATGTTTTGGGGATGCCGCCTGGTGGAAAAATTTTTACAAAAAAGTACAGATAACTAAAACTATTTTCACAGGAATCTACAAATAAATACAATAAATTACAACCAAAATTACTTTTTTCTATTATTAAGACGAATTTTGTACTTTTTTTGTATTCTTTTGTACATTGTTGTATTTTATTTCAGTTTTAATTTTCTACAAGGATCTTGTCACTGAAATTAAAAGATTCAAACTCTTGAAAATAATTTTTTTTTCATTTGAAGTTATGAAAACAGAACCGCAAATTAAAATACTCAAAGTGGAATACATTTGAATTTTAAACTTTTCAAATTAAAGCCTTAAAAGATGTTAATTCAAACTCTCAGTAATTTTTGCGTATAAAATGAAAGCTTTTAAAACATTTCAATTGAAAATTTTTAAATTAAAAGCTGTTAAACTGCAAAATTTCAATTTTTAACTTGTATACATTGTACAGTTAAAATATTAAAAAAAAAATACCACGCTACCATTTGCAATGCTATGAATTGAAGAATGAATCAAAAAATTTATAATTTTTCAATTTTATATCATTTTAAGCAATTTTGAGCTAGAAACATTAATTTATACATTAAAATTTGTTTTGAAATCTTTTTAAATATTCTCTTAAAAATTTGTTTAAAAAATAACATTTACAAATTTTCCAGGATTCTAATAATAATTTTATTAGCTTGGAACTCGAATTTTTCCTACAATTGTTTCAAAATACTGCAAAAGTAAAAAAATTACCTTTAAATCATCCAGATTCTTTTTTGAAAATTTTGGAAATCTTATTAAATATTTTTTTTTAATTAATTTAAAAATATATATTGTTAGTTTTTCTAGGAACATTGATAACAATTTTTAATTCATTTAAAACCTTTCAAAATGCTTATAAATTTTGTGTTGGACATCTTCAAAAATCTACATTGTGTTTTAAATGTTTTGAAATCCTTTCACGTTTTAAATTATTTTGGAATCTTTTTAAAACTTCTAAATATATTTTATACTTACTCGATTATTTTTCAAATTATAAATGTTCAATTATTATTTATTATTCAAACAAATTTTTAAATATGTTTTTTGGTTAAAAATTAATTTTCTTAACCGAAAATTTAACTAATCCATTTTTGGTTGAAAATTGATCATTTTTAGTTGAAAATTCAACTACTTGGTTGAAAGCTGAACTACTAATGTTAATGATTCATTTTATTGGTTCAAGACTCATGATTTTAGATGAAAATTGTTTTTTTTTTGTTGTTGTTTTAAAATTAATTTTTTCAACTGAAAATGCAACTGTTCCACTTTTGCTTGCAAATTGATAGTTTTTAGTTGAAGATCCATCTCTTTGGTTGAAAATGTATGTGTTTTGTTGTATATTCGTCTTTTTGTTAGAAAATTAATCTTAAATTAATTATTTGAATCAATCCGAACATTCATTTTATTCGTTCAAGATTCATCATTTTAGTTGAAAATAGTTTTTTTGTTGTTTGAAGATTAATTTTTTTAACTGAAAATTTAACCATCTGGTTGAACATTTATGTATTTTGTTGTAAATTCGGCTTTTTTGGTAGAAAAGTAATTTTTTATTAAAAATTCAACTATTTGGTTGAAAGTTCAACTACTTTGTTAAAAATTCATTTTATTAATTGAAGATCCATATCTTTGGTTGAAAATTTATGTATTTTATTGCATATTCGAATTTTTTGGTAGAAAATGAATCTTCTTGCTTGAACATTCAACTACTAAGTTGAAAGTTGAACTACTTTGTTATAATTTTATTTTATTGGTTTTCGTAAGATTTAACTATTCAGTTGAAAATTAATTTGTTCAACTGAAAATTTTAACAATTCCATTTTTCGATGAAAAATGATAGTTTTTAGTTGAAAATTAAACTACGTGGGTGAAAGTTGAACTACTCATGTTGAACATTCATTTTTTTAGTTGAGATTTTTTTTTAATTAATTTTTTTATTTAAAAATTTAACTATTGCATTTTTTGTTACAAATTGATAGTTTTAAATTGCAAATTCATCTATTTGGTTGAAAATTCATGTATTTTTGTTGTAAATTCGTCTTTTTTAGTAGAAAATTAATATTCTTGATTAAAAATCCAACTACTTGGTTGAAAGTCGAAGAACTTGTTAAAAATCCATTTTATTAGTTGAAGGCCAATCTCTTTGGTTGAAAATTAACTTTTTTGTTGAAAATTCATCTTTATTCGCAGAAGAAAAATCTTCTGGGTTGAAAATTCGTCTTTATCTTTGAAAATTCAACAGATTGGTTAAAAAATCATCTATTTTCTTGAAAATGAAATATTCTTACTTGAAATGTTAGGAATTTAAAGCGTTTTATAAATTGATTTCAATATAGTATTTTCGTGAAAAATATCCTTATTTCCAGTAAAAGCTTTGAAATCCGTTAAAATCTATTAAAAAACCTTGAATTCTGTTGAAATTCTCTCAAATCCCAGGAAAACTCTCCAATTTTTTAAATCCTTTGAAATCATTCACTGCCTCAAGTTGTCTAGTTGTCCTTAGATAACCTTGATACCATTTTTTTAAATCTCTAGAATTTCTTGGAATCTTGCAAAATACCCTAAAATCTTTCAAATCCTTTCCAATCCATTGCAATTTTTTAAATAATTAAAGTTCCTGGCTATTCTATAAAATCGCGCAGGTCTGATAAAATTCCTGTATCCCTTGAAATACTTTGAAATCTCGTAAATCTTAAACCTTGTAACATCTCTTAACATTTCTTTAAAAACTTTGAAATCATCTAAAATCAGCTGAAACTTCTTGAAATCTTTTTAAATTCCTGGAAATCTTTTGAATTTTCTGAAATCCCTTGGAATCTTTTTAAATACTCAAAAATTTTCAAAACCCTATATGTTCTTTTATTCAATCAACAAAGATGTTGGAAAAAAATAAGATCCCAGAAAAAATAGTTGCATCAGCGAGAAATTTAAGAAAAGAGTAACATTAGTGTAATTTTTTACAAAATAGTAGCAAAATATTTGCCTGAGATCCGCACCTACAACTTTATACCTATCAGCTTTATACATCCTTTTAACTTGCATGCCCCGAGTTAGAACCTTTCAATATGCATCTTCCAAGATAGAATCTTGTTATTTGGACACGTCAAAATAATTTTGCCATTAAAATTTTCTATATTACAAGGAAAAATATATCTCATATATACAATTTATCATGATCATTGTTATGCTGTCACACTATCATTTAACATTATATATATCATTTAAAGCTGCCTCTTGAATTTGGGTCACAAAGCCAATGTCAATCTCATCCACAAAGAAAATCGGAAGTGATAATATGCTGCAAATGCATAAAAATGCAATAACAGAAATGGCAAGGAAGCATCGTAACGATAACATCGTGCGTACATATTATTATGAGTTTGCGAATGAGGTTGGCGATAAAGATTTGCCTGCACTTTGCGCATGTTTCGGGCGCACCCTCGCTGGAAATAAAGAAAAAAAAAGAAAAAAAAGAAGTATTTTCGCGTGGTCAGCGATAATAAAAGTACAAGACCCGAGGCCAGATCACCATGCCAACACGTATGTCGTATACCGTTCTTACATAAGTACTGATATTATGGACTACGAATGACATCATGCCCGTAATGTCAAACAGTTGCCGCCGCACGCACTGTGAAACGATTCAATGCTATTTGCAAATCGACCAACATTTTTTATTGGCTATCAAATTATTTTTATCCGCCGAAAAGTCATCGTGAACTTAAAAATATAACACTAAATTAACATGGTGCAGATGCCAAAAAAAATTGTGCATACCTTGGCAACACATAAAAACCCGTGGGATCTTTTTTGTTGCAGCTCATATGTTATATCTCGAAATGAGATTGTTTTTTCTCAAAATGAGAATACTTCAAATGCAAATTTATAACACGAACATAGCGGCATTCTCATTCTTCGTTATCTCATTTTTTTATGAATGCAATCTGTTTGGATTAACTTAATAAAAAATATCCAAACGACTGATTTTATACGCAACGAACCTGAAGCTTTTTTCTGAAATATTTTTTTATTGTCTTTACTGCTTTTATTGCATTAAAACGTCAGTAAAAAATGTAATAAAATAGGCCTATAAAATGTCAGAGACCTTGCGCAGAACATTTCCAAAAATCTCAATGTTATACGGGCCCTATGTTCTAAAACAGTGAGAGCATAGCTTTTTATCTATAGAGTCTGAACATAATTTTCATCTACCTTACGAATTGAAGGACCTATGTAAGGTCAGGATAGTTTTTTTTGTACATCTTACAAAACTTTTCGGCTCGCTTTTCGGTAAGTCATAACTGGTCTGTCCGGAATGTATCCGACCTTGTGGTTAACCAGGAGTAAGAGTTAATTCTGGTCAATGGCGATAATGTCCCCTTCAATGTACTCCCCTTCGGAAGCCACAACCATCTTTCAGCGATCCTCCCAATTTCGACAGCATTCCTTAAACTCCCCTTTCGGAAAAGCTAACAGCTGCTTCGTCGCATTCTGTTTTATTTCCTCTACGTCTTGACATCGTTTTCCTTTTAAAGGATACTTTAATTTGGGAAAGAGCCAGAAATCGCAGGGAGCAAGGTCAGGTCTATATGCAAGCTGCCAAAGTTGTGTAAGGCCATGTTTCACCAGAAATTACTGAATAAGCTGCAATTAATGGGCAGGTGCGTTGTGACGAGGGAACAACTCGCCACTTTTCCACAAAGCGGGCAGATCAGGCTCAAAATTTCCAAAACAAGTTTTTGGAATACCGAGTTCTACCTCTATCTCTCTCACTGTTGAAAGACGATTTCCATTATTCGCCTAACCCACTCTTTAATTCGAGTATCACTTATACTTATGGACTCATCACTATACACTTTCTGAAAGATAACGGTGGTTTCCGAACATGAATAACCAAATTTTTGCTAAAATTTAATGTGTCACTCAGTAGGTTAGACAGGGTGGCGATTCGAAGGACGATTTCAAATTCCCGGTCATTTCACGGTTTTCCCCGGTCAAGTTTTTCAATTTTCCCGATCAACTAAAAGTATCATATTCATATTTGCCGCTAAACGCAAACATTTATTTTAATTCATGACCCTCATTCTAAACATCATTTAACATAACAGAGCAAAAAATTGCAAAATAAATGAATTTTGAAACAAATATTTCAATTTTGCACTAAAAAAATGCCAATTTTTAACAAAAAATGGAATAGTTAAACTTTTAGTTGAAAACATTAATTTTCAAACAACTAGATTAATTTCTAAATAAAAACTATCAATTTTCAACCAAAAAGTTGAATTTTCATCCCAAAAAAATAAATTTTCAACCAAAAATAGAATGGTCCAATTTTCTGTTAAAAATCTAATTCTTAACAGACAAGAAAAAGGAGTTTTAGCAAAATAGTTAAATTTTCTACTGAATTTTAAATTTACACTTAAAAAAATTATATTCCACAGAAAAAACTAACTTTAAAAAAAATAGTTACATTTTCAAACAAAGTGAGATGAATTTTCCACTAAAATTGTAAATCCTTAACTGGAATAGTTGAATTTTAAACCATAAAGATGAATTTTCAACTAAAATGATAAATCTTTAACTAGAATAATTTAATTTTTCACCAAAGAGATGAATTTTCAATAAAGAAGATTAATTTCTACCAAAAAAGATTAATTTTCAACTAAAAAAGATAATTTTTCAAACCAAACATTGATTAATTCAATGTTTAGTCGGAAAATGAATGTTCAACCAAAGAGATGAATTTTTATCTAAAATTGTGGGATATTCAACTGGAATAATATTTAAATTTTCAGTTTAAAAAATAATAATTTTCAACCAAAAAAGAAAAAAAATTTCAACAAAATAGTTAAATTTTCGGCAAAAAATTCCTTTTCATCCAAAGAAAAAACAAATTTTTAAACAAATAGCTCATATTTCAACCAAAGAAATTATTTTTTAATTCAAGTGATGAATCTTCAACAAAAAAAAATTAATTTTCAACAAAAGAGTTTAACTTTCAACCAAGTAATTTTATTTCCAATCTAAAAGATGAATTTTCAACTAAAATTATGAATATTTAACTGGAATACTTGAATTTTTAATCAAGAGGAAGAGTTTTTAAACAAGAAGATTAACTTGCAAAGAAAAAGATAATTTTCTACAAAAACAAATCGATTTTTAACAAAATATGTGAATTTTCAAAAAAATAGTTGAATTTTCAATTAAAAAAAAAAGAAATTTTCATCCAAATTGTTGAAGTTTGAACAAGAAAAGATCATTTTTTTCAACCAAAAATGGACATTCAAATTATCAGTTGAAGGAATAAATTTTCTACAAAAAAGGCGAATTTTTCACAAAGTACATAAATTTTCAAACAACTAGTTTAATTCCTAAATAAAAATGATCAATTATCAACCAAATAGTTGAATTTTCATCCAAAAAAGATACATTTTCAACCAAAAATAGAATGGTTACATTTTTTGTTAAAAATCTAATTCTTAACAACAACAAAAACGGATTTTCAGCAAAATAGTTTAATTATCTACTGGAATAAGTTAAATTTTCAGGATAAAAAATTATTTTTCACAGAAAAAACTAACTTTTAGCAAAAAAAAAAACTAACTTTCAAAAAAATACTTACAATTTCAAACAAAATGATGCATTTTTAACTAAATCCATTTTTCGAAAAAATTGAGAAAATGATTGTATCTGTGTGTTTGAAATATCATCAATTCGATTATCAAACTTAAAGTCAGCGAACAAAATCTCACAGAGCAAAAAATTGCAAAAGGTTTTTCTGATAATGAAAAATAATAAAAATTCAATAATAAATTATGATTTAATTAGAGTGAACTGAGATAATCTGACAAATCTGCGACTGTAGATAAAGTGGAAATCACATTTCAAAATTGACCAAAATTATTAACGTAATGAAAACTTGAACTTTTTCTGCGATCAGAAGTAAATTCCCAGGTTTTTAATTAAATTCCCGGTTTTTTAATTAAATTCCCGGTCAAGTCACCGCCCTGTTAGAGCACAAGGGCGGATACTTTCCGGACAGACCCCGTACAGAAAATTCCGTAAATCTTAAAGGATTGTCCGATAAACATTACAGAAAATACATGCTGTCACCATATTTTATAAGACTAGATGGCTTTTATTTCTCTGTTTTTATAATCTCTGCTGAAGTGGGTCGATAGGACATCCTTTGTATTTTTCCCTTTTATAACTTTACCTTATCATCAAGGGCGAACCCATAAAATCTAAATGGCATCCCAAGAGCACCTCATCCCCTTACTCAGATACCAATCGCGTACCAAGGCCTTTCAGAAATTCACGTCCTACAGTGAGTTAATTAACTCTGACACATAATACATTTGCCTAAAGTGGATACCGCAATTTGACCTATAAAAAATAGTTACAAAAGACATCCATATCTGAGATTCTTATATGGATCATTTTCAATTATTATGCTCTCTAAATCTGAATCAGTGGAATTCCACTGTTTATTTTATTGAATTATAAATTTAAATCCATTTTAGGAAAGCTGCCAAAATTCAAACCCTTAATTTTTGATCTTGTGCATAGTATTTTAGGATACCAATATTAGAAACATGAAAACATAAAAGTCTTCTAATGAAATTTAAGAATTTTAAATTAGATTAAAATCTATAATTCAAAATCCCATTTAACGTCCAATACTCAAGTTAATGTATAGAATTCCTGAAAATAAAACAAGAATCTAACGATCAAATTTTGACAACCACCACAAAATTATTGCAATTCTTAAAAACAAAAAGATTTGTTTCTTTGGACAAAAATAAAAAAGAGGAAAGGAAAATAAGAAGGCAACCAACCAAATCCCCTTCCTTCTCTTTCTTATTTCTTTCGTCTTTTTTATTTTTATTATTATCAAATCACAATATGAAAGCATTTATAATATTTACCAACGTTTCGGTGTTAATAAAGCACCCTTATCAAGGCAAGAAAAATTAGAGCAGGTGGGAACAAATCCGTTATAAATAAAAAAGAAATAAGAGAAAGTCAAATTCATGAAAACCTGTTGCTACATGTAATTAATCATACTAGAATAACTTTTGTTTAATTCATCCAAATCAGTTTTCAAATTAATAGACAACTTATTCTGTTGTTTAATATAAAGCATTTCCATGAATTCTCTCATTACTTTCATTATGTAAAATTTCAACATTATCCCAGTCAAACTCATGGTCAACATCAACAAACCCTCTCGTATGTCTAGCAAGAACACTCTTATAACAACGTTCCAAACGAACATCATTTTTGTGTTCCTCCATCCTAGTATTAAGAAGCCTGCCAGTCTGTCCCACGTCAGTCATCTTACAGATCTTGCAAGTCATCTTGTAAACAACACCACCTTTTTCAAATTTATCTAGAGGATCTTTACAAAAAGTTATTATTGAATCCATTTTAAATGGTATACGGAAAATAGTATGAATATTAAATTTGTTTAACATAAATTCAATAGTTTTCGAAATTTGACCAAAAAAAGGAAGAACAAAAGTATTAAAAGAACTATATTCTCTCAATTCCTTCTGATTATCTGTAGATAAAATGTTACTTTGTGTGCTTTTGATTTGTTGAATTCTAATTGTGATATGTTGCTCAATTAACTTTTGTGGGTAATGATTAAGAAAAAGGAGATTCCTAACAATATTCAAATTCTCTTTGTGAAATGAAATGTGGGACAAACCTATAGCTCTGTCAACTAAGTTTTTGATTACTGCAATTTTGTTTTGAAAAGGATGAGCCGAAAAGAAATTTAAAATTCTACTTGAATATGTACTTCTCCTATACCAATTGATAATAATATTACCATCCTGATCTTTAATTACTTCTATGTCCAAAAAACTGATTTTATTATTTTTCTCCATTTCATGGGTAAATTAAAGTTTTGGATGAAAACCGTTAAAAGCATCGATAACTGCCTGCAACTTTGCTAGAGGAACACATAATAAGGTGTCATCAACATACCGAAAGTAAAAGGGCAAAACAAAATCTAGCTTCTTGAAAGCAAAGACCTCCAAATCTTCCATAACTATTTCTGCTAAATTCGGAGAAATCACAGAAAAAACTAAGAATAAAATTTGTTGCAGGAAATTTTTTAGAGCGATAAAGTTTTGTTCAGCCAACTTCGCGTCTTTCAAAATACATATATGTGTTTGTCATGGAAAAACAAAAGAAAGTTTAACCGATATTTGTGTAAAGTTTATCTTCTGTTTTTTCTGTGATGACTGAACCTATGGAAGTACCAAACTTTTGCCTATAAAAAGATCCATTTTATTTAAAAAAAGTTGAAATCATAATCAAAAGTATTCCTTTAATAAAATCTTTTTGACTTAATCGAGCACGTGTTTTTATATTGTCCCATCTATTTTAAATTGCCTGTTTAACCAATTCAAGGGGTATACTTGGAAACATTGGAACAACATCCCAAGAAATCATTACATGGTCATCAGGAATAGCTTTTTGAATAATAATTTTTTTGAATTCCCAGCTATTTTTAATATTGTATTTTGAAGTTGTAATGGAGCCTTTAAGTATCAAATTTAAGTTTTGTTCTAAAAATTTCGTCGGAGTGTTAATAGTTGAAATAACTATTCTCAAAGGATAGCCATCTTTATAAATCTTCCTCAAACCATAACATCTTGCAAGAACTGTGTCTTCGGTATTTATATCAGTCCATCTTATATCCTTTCCCAAAAGTCCTTTCTTTCTCCAATTGTCTAGAATCTTGAAAGTGTCTCTTCTTAATTGTTCCAACGGATTTTCATTCAATAATTCAAAGTTATCACGATTGGAAAGTAAATCCTCCATATCCCTAATATAATCTGATTTCTTCATACAAACTGTAATATTGCCTTTATCAGCATTCATGCAAATTATATCAGGGTTGTTTTTAAGGAAACCTTTCTTTATCATGAAACCTTAAAAAATTTTACGATCAACGCTACTAATGTGAAAACAATTCTTGTCAACAAAGCTCATTGACAAGTGTAAAACCTTGTTTCGGAAATCTTGTTGATCTAATATTGGAATTTTGTGTATACTTGATTCAACATCTTGGATTATTTCCATCATTTGTTTCGACTTACTTTTTATCACATGATTACTAAAACATTTACCTAATCCGAGAATATCTGTAACTGAATCACAAATTTGAATATCTGCCAAATTTACAAAGCAAGGATCCCTATCTTCTTCAAAAATCTTGTGTAAATTTAAATTTTCTTCTTGAACATTAGTTTGTTGATCAATCAAAAGAGAAATTTTGTTCTCATGTTTTTTTATCATTGTTTAAAAATCTTCGATCAGGGAAAATATGATGTTTTAAAAGATCAATGATTTCATCTTGTTGTAAACATACTTCTAATTCACATCTAATTCTGGAAATTTTTACTTTAAAAAAATTAACATGATTTGAAACATCCTTGATCAGTAAATTCAGCATTGAGAGTTTGAAATTCTTTAAATTATGTTGAAATTGTCTATTGCAAAAATTACTGTGAAAAGAAAAATCTCGAAATTTGTTATCCAAGAAAAATATTTTTTTAGGTAAAACATCATTTCTTTGACATTCAATCAAAAACCTTTTCTGAAGGATACTGCCCCTCAATTTTTGGTTGATATCACACCATAATTTAACCTTTCTGAAGGCTCCAGGACCATATGCAACTTTGATCTGATTAAAAAACATAATGTTAAAAAAAGGAAAGTAATGAGGGAAAGAGAGAATTCATGGAAATGCTTTATATTGAAAAACAAATTAAGTTGTCTATTAATTTGAAAATTGATTTGGATAAATTAAACAAAATTTATTCTAATATGATTAATTACATTTAGCAATAGGTTTTCATGAATCGTGACTTTCTCTTATTTCTTGTTTGTTTATAACGGATTTGCCTTTTGACCCACACTTAGATCTCAGGCATCAAGGATAAGGGTGCTGTATGAGCACCGAAACGTTGGTAAATATTATAAATGCTTTCATATTGTGATTTGATAATAATAAAAATAAAAAAGACGAAAGAAATAAAAAAGAGAAGGAAGTAGATTTGGTTGGTTGCCTTCTCATTTTTCTTTCCCCTTTTTTATTTTTGTCCAAAGAAACAAATTTTTTTGTTTTTAGGAATTGCAATAGGAGCATTCTGTGGTGGTTGTCCAAAATTGATCGTTACATTCTTGTTTTATTTTCCGGAATTCTATATATTAGCCTTCTAGTGATGAACACGAGTTAATTTTGAAGTTTTACAAACCGAAAGCCTTCAAATATAGACGTTGTATAATTTCTAACAAAACAATTTATCTTTAGTTCAAGGAAGAAATTCCTCCAAGTGTTTCAAACGATAATGTGAGAATGTTTAAGATTGCAAGGTCAATGATGTTGCTAGGAAGTTAGAACTGGTATCAACATGAAATAAAAAAAGAGATTTTAACAATTCTAGAATCATGGAGGTAGTGAAACTTCCGTCACCGACCCAGTTAGACTTCCCTCATCGATACAGATTTCCTGGCATCTGGTAATATAATTTCGACCCCCTTTTAAGTCGACTTTAGGGGAACGGAAATAACACTTTAGTGTCACTGTCGCCCACCCTGTTTGTTAACTAGTATTTAGTCGACCTGCAGGAGAACCAATGCGGGTCAACGAATCGGTACCGATAAAGCGACTTCCGGTCTCCTCTTTAGATTTTAATTCACAAGTGCTTTGCATTCACACGATCTGAACTGCAAGCGGATGAAAGGGAGAGACAATAATGTTTAATAGAATTTGGTGTGAAGTGGAATCAAGCTGAATTGAAAGGATCACTAGACTAGGGTGACCCAAAAAAAAAAAGATTTTTAGGCCTCACTGAAACTATTTTTGCTCTAATTTTATTGAGAATACTACCCTTAAAAGTGAAAACCCACCCTCTATAGGGAGTTGCAAATTTATAATGGGCTTTTTTATACGCCTTGGATATTTTAGGTCCTAAATTAAATAAAATAATCTACTAAAAGTTAAAATGTGTCACAGTGACACAAAACTACCCTAATTTTTTTTAACTACCCCTTCAAACGATATTTTCCTTCCTTGACAATTCATCGCATAATTTCTTATAAGACTTCCAGGATTACATCAGAAATATTAATTAAATATTTTATTAAAAAGAAGGGTAAAATACCGTCCTTTGGCGAAAATTGCGTAACTGTTTTACTAGCATTTCACAAAATGAAGACAATAACTACCCTCTGTAAAGAATATAAAATTTTATTTTTTTGTTTTTGAACCAACTCTTAAGGTACTTAGATTTTTAAATAAATCTGCTTCACAACTTAGAATTAAAAAACGCTTCATTTAACAGAATTACTTCTAAAAATTAAAAAAGCACCCCTTGAAAAGGTTTCATACATATATTTTGCTTTTTTGAAAAAAAAATTTGTACCAAAGACTACTGTGCTAAACATTCATTTTCTTGCTTTAAGAGTCATCTCTTTGGTTGATAATTAAACTATTTTGTTGAAAATTCGTTTTATTCATGGTTGAAACTTAATTTTTCAATTGAAAATTCAACTATTCCATTTTGTGTTGGAAATTTATCCTTGTTAGTTAGAAATTCGACTATTTGGTTGAAAATTCACCTTTTTTGGTAGAAAGTTAAACTTCTCGGGCAAAAAATCAACATTTTGGATAAAAATTCGACTATTTGGTCGAATGTTCAACTCATTTTCTGAAAATTAATTTTTTTTGGTTGAAGATTCATAATTTTAGATGGGAATTCATCACTTTGGTTAAAAATGGAGTTTTTGCTGAAAATTCGTTTTCTTTTTGGCAAAAAATTAATTTTCTTCACTGAAAATGTAACTATTCCATTTTTAGCTCGGACGTTGAAAATGAATTTTTTGTTGTTGAAAAATGAACTACTTGGTTTAAAGTTGAATTAATTTGTAAAAAATTCTTTTTTTGTTGTTGATGATTCATCATTTAAGTTTAAAATTTAACTATTTGGTCAGAAATTAAATTTTTTGTTTAAAATTAAACAGTTTTGTAGACAATTAAACTTTTTTGCTAAAAAATTCAACAATTTAGTAGAAAATTGAAATATTTGGTTGAAAATGGACTTTTTTGGTTGAAAATGCAACTTTTTTGGTAAAAAAATTTGGTTGGAAATGCATTTTTTCCCCGATTAAAAATTTTTTTTTATCTAAAAATCTGCCTTTCTTCAAATTAAAATCTTTTTCTATTGAAAATTCAACTGTTTCGCAGAAAATTCGTTTTTTGGCTTGAAAATTCAACTGTTTAGTTGAATTTTAAAATCTTTTCTTGAAAATTCTTTTTTTTTGTTGGTAGAAGATTAATTTTTTAGAATGAAAATTCACCTCTTTGGTTTAAAATTCAACTATTTTTTTAAAATTCGTTTTTTGGTTGAGAATTAATTTTCTTCACCAAAAATGTACGCATTCCATTTTGAAAATTGATATTTTAAATTGAAAAGTGATCTTTTCTCGTTGGAAATTCATGTATTTTGTTGAAAATTCGTCTTTTTTAAAATAAAAAACTTCTTTTTGTGGAAAATTCAACTGTTTTGGAGAAAAGTCGTATTTTTAGCTTGAAAATTCAACAATATGGTAGAAAATTAAACTATTTGGTTGAAAACGAACTTCTTTATTGAAAATTCATATTTTTGGTTCAAAATTCAACTATTTCGGTAGAAAATTAAACTATTTATTTGAAAATGTAACTATTTTCTTGGAAACTTGTTTTTTTTTGTAAATTTTTTTTTTATCTGAAAATTTAACTATACCCTTTTTGCTTCAAAATTTATCCTTTTTAAATTGAAAATTCAACAATTTGCTAGAAAATCGATGATTTTTGGTGGAAAATCGTCTAGTTGGGTAGAAGATTAATCTTGTTTGTTGAAAATTCATCATTTTGGTTGTGGATACAACTATTTTGTCAAAATTTCTTTTTAGTTGAATTCAGTTGGTGGAAAATTTCTTTTCTCCTTTTTTTGTTATAAGACTTTTTTAATTTTCTTGAAAAATCGAAAATTCAAATTTTTATCGCACAAAAAAATAATGCAAAATCAAAAATTCCATTTTGCGGTCAAACTATACAAGGTACGAAAAAAGATAAATAGACCGAAATTGTGCACTCAAAAAAGATCTACAAATTTGTTATTAATCACTTTTTGATGGGACGCGTAGTTTTTGTTTCATTTGTGAAAAACTAATTTAAGAATAAAATCAATTAAATTTTTGGACAAACGACAAAAACGACGAAAAAAATTAATGAACAAAAGTTGTTCACTCAGAAAAGGGCTACAAGTTTTTTATTAAACATTTTTTGATAGGGCGCGTAATTTTTGTTTCAATCGTGAAAAATAACATTACAATGAAAAATTTTTGTTGGAAAAACGACGCAAGGTAAGAAAAAAGATGAATAGACAAAAGTTGTTCAAACAAAAAGATCTCCAATTAAGATCTCCAATTTTGTTATAAACTTTTGTTATAAAAATAAAGTTAAATAAAAAAATTAACTTTTTGGAAAAACGATACACGCTACAATAACATTTTATCTAACAAAATTTTTCGTCTAAATTCCTTTACAAATTTTCTTAGAACCACTTTACGCTAGGATGCATATTTTTGGTTCCAATCGTAAAAAATAACATTGAACATAAACAAATTAAATTTATGGAAAAACGACACAAGTTGCAATAAAATGCATAATAACAAATTTTTTTTATAGGATGCGCCCTTTTTTTCAATTATAAAAACAAAACAAGGAAAATACGTATGTTTTTAATATCAATGCATATTATGAATTGTAATAATATACATTTATTGAAATGATATAAAATTTTAACGGCAGCTGAGGATAAAATTAAATGCAAAATTCGGAACAAATATTTAAGTAATCGTGATAAATACAATTTGTGCTTTATTTTGCAATATCTAAATAAGCAATCACAGGCCAACGTACAGAAATAAATGTAATATACATTTTATATAATAATGTTGAACATATAATGTAGAAAATTTCGCATTTTGAACAAAATCGAGTGCGAAGCACGAGGTACGTGATGAGAATGTATTCGTTAAAGCCGAAGGAGCTTTAACGAAAGAGAATTCACAATCACCAAATTACAGTTGTCGATGATTTGACCTTTAATTTTAAAAGGTCTGTGCACAAATGTGGGGGAAATACAAAGATCGAGCGCGAAGCGAGAGATACATATATTATCGAGCGCGAAGCGCGAGAACCGACAGTGCGCGCCCTAGGGCGAATTTTTTTGATCAAAAATTCGACTGTTTTGTTGAAAATTCATCCTTTCAGATTGAAAATTCATCTCTCTTAACTGAAAATGAACTTTTTTCTCAAAAAAATCAACTTTTCGGATTGAAAATTCAATTGTTTTCCAAAAATTTGTCTTTTTGGTCTGAAAATTCAACTATTTGGTTGAAAGTGCACCTGCTAAATTTTTTGTGTCGACAATATTGGTCTTTAATGTACCGACACCTCCACCTCTCCGACACAGGCAGCTGATCAATCTCTATAGCAATCACCCCAGGCGAAGAGCTTCACAAAGTCATAATATGTCATAGATCACACAAGCATACGCAAACTGATTGACAATCCTATAGTAAGATCCATGATCTTTGAGCGTTTTAAACAAAAGATTCTACAATAATTTCTAGTTCTTAATAGCATTATAATTCTTTACTTGAAAGAACCTCGGAAAGAATGAAAGAGAATAATTAGCTGTGTATATAATTTCCATTGAAAAAAAATTACGCAATGCAAATGTTCATTCTATTTTCCCAGGCGAAGTCGTCGACCTAGGATTATAGACCTGAAGGTCGAATGGTTGGAATACAAATCTAATAGTAGATACATATTACATAGTAGACCCCAACCGGTAAATCTGCATTCATTGGTTGCTCTTCAACTCAAAGGTAACGGAAAAAAAAAAAAAAAAAAAGTTAAGCGGTTAAACGATCGATATGGGGTGCCTTTGTCTCCCTGCCAGGTAACCTGTCCTATCTTATGTAGGTCGGAATAGGTGTGCCGCAAGCACATAAATATTTTCTCCCATGATTACACAACAGACTAGACCTTCCAATTCACCAAATAATTGAAGGGTTGCAGAACATAACGTGGTAAGGGTCCGTCCATAAACTACGGTTGAAATTTGAGGGGGGGGGGGGGGGCCCCCCCAAACCCCACCCTCCCCCCCCCCCGCCCCCCCGTCTGTCGAAGTAACGTTACGAACTTAGATAACATTTAGTACGTTTCGTCATGATAAATTTTAACAAAGTATCCTTCAATAATAACTCAAGGCCATGTGACGAGTGGGTCACTTGACCGGATTCCTACCTTACCGACACTTTTTTTATTTGTAAATTTTTCACACGAATAGCCACATGGAGTTGAAAATTTGTGATAATAAGTGAGGGGCTGATAGCAAAAGCGGAGTAGAAAAGTCGTCGGAGCAAAAACGAGTTAAGAACAATGCGGGCAAAAACGAGTTAAAAAGAAACAAGAATAACGAGGATTGTATTGTATATTATAGCATAAAAGTGTAATACAATGATAGATTATGATATAATCTACCGTACTATTAGATCGTTATATTATAATATACGATACAATCTTCGTTATTCTTGTTTCTTTTTAACTCGTTTTTGCCCGCATCGTTCTTAACTCGTTTTTGCTCCGACGATTTTCCTACTCCGCTTTTGCTATCAGCCCCTCGAGTAAGAAGCACTGAGAAAGGTGGTCTGGTCCTAAATTATTATAGTTATGAAAAAAGTTTTTTTTGTAAATAATTTTTGTTTTGCTTTTTTCATGATTATTAAAATTTAGGAAGACCCGCCTTTCTTAGTGCTTCTTATTTATTATCCCAAATTTTCAACTCGATGTGGCTATTCGTGTGAAAATAAATTAGGAAATAAAAAAAGTGCCGGTAAGGTAGGAATCCGGTCACGTGACCCACTCGTCACATGGCCTTAAGTTTGAAAATTAATTTCATATTTCATACTTCACCCTCTTTCCCCTCTTCGTTTCTTTTTCCATTTTGTCAATAATTCTTTTTCCTCTGTTTTCAAGAAATTTCCCCTTTTCCCCCTTTTTCTAGTTTTTTTCGCTTAGATTCGAACTGAATTAATAGAACCCAATAATAAAATCCAAATATGTTTGGTTAAAAGATCTTTTTTTTATTTAAAAATCTACTATTATATCTTTGGTTTGGAATTCATCTTGTTTGGTTAAAATTTCTGTTATTTGATTGAAAATGTAATTATTTTGGTAAAACGGAAATGATTTTGTCAAAAAGTAATCTTTTTTGGTCAAAAATTCTACTGTTTTGTTAAAAATGCATTTCATTTTTGGATGAAGTTAGTTATTGTAACTAAAAATTTAATTATTACATTTCTGGTTAAAAATTTATCTCTTTTAGGTGAAAATTCAACTATTTGGTTGAAGATTCATGTATATCGTTAAAAATTAGTCTTTTTGGTAGAAAATTAATCTTCTTGGTTGAAAATCAATCTTTTTGGTTAAAAATTTAACTACTTGGTTGAGAGTTTAACTCTTTTGTGTAAATTTATTTTTGTGGATTAGGATTGATTATTTTAGTTAAAAACTCATCTCTTTAGTTCAAAATAAAACTACTTTGTTGAAAATTAGTTTTTTTTTTTTTTTTTTTGGTTGAGAATGAATTTTTTTATCGCGCAATAATTCCCTTTCTGGTTGAAAATTAATTTTTTAAATTTTAAATTGAAAATTGATATTTCAAACTGAAAACAACTTGAAAATTCAACTATTTGGTAGAAGATTCATCTTTTTGGATGAATTTCATACCACACGATTTACAACTCAAATCAAGATTCTTTAACGAGAAAAATTAATTTTTAACAAAGTAGTTCAATTTTCAACCAAGAAGATCAATTTTCTACCGAAAAAGACAAATTTTCAACCAAAAAGATGAATATTTATCTGGAATAGTTCAATTTTCAGTTAAAAAAATATTTTTCAACTAAAAAACAAACGAATTCTCAATAAAATAGTTAAAGTTTCAACTGGAATAGTTACATTTTCAGCAAATGAAATTAATTTGCAACCAAATAAATAAATTTTCAACCGAAGAGATGAATTTTCAATTAAAATGCTGAATCTTCAACCAAAAAATTATTTTTTAACAAAATTTAAAACCAAGAAGTTGAATTTTCATCCAAAAAATATGATTTCTGAATGAATAATGTAATGATTGATATTTTAACCAAAAAAGATTTTTATTTCAAATATAAAACAGTTGAAATCGACAAAAAACAGGGATTTCCAACATGGGTTGAATTTTTAACTAAAAAATATTTTTTAGTCAAGAGAGAGAAAAATTTCAACCAAAATGTTAAATTTTCAAGCAAAAAGATTAGTTTTCAACCAAGAAGATTAAATTTCTACCAGAAAAGATTAATTTTGAATGAAATACAGACATTTTTACCGAATAGTTGAATTTTTAACTTAAAAAGATCAACTGTCAACCAAATAACTAGTTGAATTTTTAACTAAAAAGGATCAATTTTCAACCAAAAATGAAATGGTCAAATTTTAAGTAGCAAAATTAATTTTCATTAAAAAAACGAATTTTCAACAAAATATTTGAATTTTCAACTACAAAAAAAATGTATAATCAAAAATGGAATAGATGAATTTTCAGTTAAAAAAATTAACTATCAATCCAAAAAACAACAAATTTTCAACAAAGTAGTAAAATTTTTCACCAAAATAGTTCAATTTTCAAGTAAAAAGATGAATTTTCAAGCAAGAAGATAACTTTTCTACCGAAAAGACGAATTAAACAATAAAATACATGAATTTTTAGTCAAATAGTTGAATTTAAAAAAAAATAGTTTATTGTTCAATCAAAAAGATGAATTTTCAAACAAGAATCTTAATTTTCTACCAAAAAAACGAATTTCCAACACAATAGTTAAAGTTTTAACTGGAATATTTATATTTTCAGAAAAAAATTAATTTTCAAACAAATAGATAAATTTTCAAGCAAAGAGATGAATTTTCAATTGAAATACTGAATCTTCAACCAAAAAAAATTTCAACTTAGGTGAATTTTTATCCAACAAAGATTAATTTTTAACGAATAATGTAATGGTTGATATCTCAACCAAAAAAAGATTTTAATTTTAAATCAAAAATTTCAAATCTTTCTTGCTTGAAAATTCAACTCTTTGTTGAGAATTCTTTTTTTTTTTTAAATTAATCTCTTTTTGATAAAAATTATATCCTTTTAGGTTAAAAATGAAAATTTTTGGTTAAAAATAATTCTGTTTTGGTTTAGGCTTTAACTTTTTGGTTGATAATTCAACTGTTTTGTTAAGTGTTCGTCTTTTTAGTTTGAAATTTCATTTCTTTGATGAAAATGATAATTTTTGTGGTTAAAAATGCAAATTTTTGGTTAAAAATTATTCTATTTTGGTTGAGACTTTAAGTATTTGGTTGAAAATTCGTATTTTTTGATTGAAAATAAATTTTTCTAACTGAAAATTGAATTATTCCATTTTTGGTTGAAAATTGATCATTTTTAGTTGAAAATTCATCTTTTTTGGTGGAAAATTAAACCTTTTGGTTGACATTTTTTTCTCTCTTAACTAAAAAAACTTTCTTGTTTGCAAATTCAATTTTTTGTTGTGAATCCATCTTTTTGGTTTGAAAATTGATATCTTTTGATAAAAATAATGTATTTTTTGGTTGAAAATAAATTTTTTTAACTGAAAATTTAATTATTCCATTTCTCGTTGAAAATTGATAATTTTTGTTTGAAAATTCAACTATTTGACTAAAGTTTTAACTTTTTTAGTAGAAAATTAAACATTTTGGTTAAAAATTTTTTTCTCTGCAATAAAAAATCTTTTTTGTTTGAAAATTCAAATCTTTTGTTTAGAGTTCGTCTTTTCGGTTTGAAAATTCATCTCATTAAAAAAAATTTTATCTTTTGTGGTTAAAAATTGTTATGTTTTGGTTAAGGTTTTAACTATTTGGTGGAAAATTCCTTCTTTTTGGTTAAAAATAAATTTTTTGAACTGAAAATTTAACTATTTCATTTCTGGTTGAGAATTGATAATTTTTAGTTGAAAATTCAGCCTGGAAACCCCTTTGAAATCCCTGCAAATTACTGAAATCAATTAAAAATCCCTTGAAATCTTATTAAATTCCCTAAAATTTTGCAAGTCTTTTGAAATCTTTGTAAATCTCATGAAACTTTTGAAAGCTCTCGAAAATACCTTGGAATCATTTTAAATAATCTAAAATATTCCAAATCCTTCAAAATCTTTTGAAATCCCTTTTTTAAAGATTATAAAATTTTTTAAGATTTTTTAAAGCTCTTGACAATTACTTGGAATGTTTTAAAATACCCTAGAATATTTAAAAAAAATTGGCATAACTTCAAAGCAATGAAATCTTTTCAAGTACATTAAGATATTTCAAATCCCCTGAAATCTTTTGAAAACTCTTGAAACTTTTTAAGGCTCTTGGAAATTCCTTGGATATTTTTAAAATACCCTGAAACCCCTTCAAATTATTGAAATCTATTAAAAATTCTTCGAAATCTTTTAAAATACCCCAAAATATTTCGAATCCTTTCAAATCTTTTGAAACGCCTTTAAACTTTTAAAGATCTTGAAAATTCCTTGGAATTTTGAAAAATACCCTAAAATCTTTAGGATCGTAGTTTTCCTCTAAAAAAATGTTCATTCAAGCTCAAATTGATCCATTTTGTTTAAAAATGGAATTTTTTTAATTAATTTAAATTTACATACTTCATTTCTATCCACCTTGATATAATTGACCTTTAGAAATTTGAAGATAACTCACCTGCAACAAACAATAAAAATTTTTATTAGTTTCAAATCGTACCTATAAACAACAGATCTGCATAAAATATTTGTGTTTGCAGTGTCACAGAAAGAATTTTTTCTATGATTTCACACTCAGAGAAAAAAAATTTCATACATCATGTCCTAGTGAAAATAAACGTCTGCTAAAAATGGCATAGTTCCAAATCCACTGGCTATTCAAGCCAAGATCGTTGAACCTTACGTAAAAATTAATCTCTTTTCATATCTCGACCTACATTAAATAACTTCAGAGAACACGGAAGATTCTATTAATAATTGAGGAAGATTTGAACTAAAAATCGATTTTCTTTAAGGGGTCGTCTATAAACTACGTTACCAAGTGGGCGGGGGGGGGGGGGGGGGGGCAGTGGAGGTAACGTTACGAACTTAGATAACACTTGGTACGTTTAGTACGTTTCCTGATGATACATTTTAACAATGTTTGCAAATTTTACGAAAAATGAGTTGCCCTGCAACGGTACAGTTTAATGAAAACTTAATAATACTCTTTTACCTATTCCCCTATTTTCCCCTTTTTTGGAAAAATTATTTCTCTTTCCCCCTGTTTTCAAGAAACTTCCCCTTTTTCTCGTTTTTTTTCTCCTTCAATGCGAACTGAATTAGTAAAACCCAATAAGACCATTTTTTTTAGATTTTTGGTTGAAAAGTCAACTATTATATTTTTGGTTCGGTTACTATTTTATTAAAAAGGTATATTTTCTTATAAAAAATTGAACTACTTGCTTTAAAATTTATCCTTTTCACTGGAAATTGATCTTTTCTAGTTGAAAATTCCTCTATTCGGCTGAAAATTCATCCTTTTTCGTTTAAGATTCATAATTTTATTGAAAACTTCAACTTTTTGACTGAAAATTGAACTATTTTGTTGAAAATTAGTTGTTTTTTTTGTTGAGAATTAATTTTGTTAACTATTCCACTTTTGGTTAAAAATTGATCCTTTTAATTGGAAACTGATCTTTTCTAGTTGAAAATTCAACTATTTGGCTGAAAATTCATCCTTTTTGGTTAAAAATGCAACTGCTTGGTTGAACATTAATTTGTTTCGGTTGATGATTCAACTATTTTGTTTAAACTTATACTAGTTTGGATTGAAAATTCAACAACTTTATGTGCTATAAATTCATATTTTTGGTTAAAAATTTAACCACTTGGTTAAAAATTAAATTATTTTTATGAAAATTTAAATATTCGTTAGAAAATTAACTTTTGTGATGAAAAATTACATTTTCGGGTTAAAAATTCTACTGTTTTGTAGATAAATCGTAGTTTTTTATTCAAAATTTAACTATTTGGTTAAAAATTATTCCTTTTTGGTTGAAATTCAACTATTTGGTTAAAAGTTGAACTACTTCGTTCAAAATTCATTTTTTTTAAATTTTGGTTGAAAATTTAACTTTTTTGTGCAAAATTCATATTTTAGGTTGAAAATTCATATTTTGGCAGAAAATGCCACTGCTTGGTTAAAAATTAAACTATTTATTTGAAAATTTAACTATTTCGTAAGAAATTCAACTATCTGGTTAAAAATTAAACTATTTGGTAGAAAATGGCTTCAAAATTCCACAATTTTGTTGAAAAATCGTGTTTTTTGGTGGAACATAAAATTTTTTGGTATAAAATTCATTTTTTTGTTGTTAAAAATTTAATTATTTGGTTACAAATTATTCTTCTTTGGTTGAAAGTTCAACTATTTGGTTGAAAGTTTAACTACTTTGTTAAAAATTAATTTTTTTTAAATTTTGGTTTTTTGGTTAAAAATTTAGCTTTTTTGTTGAAAATCGTATTTATTGTTTGTTAAAAATTAATTTTTTAAACTGAAAATTTGATGTTTCTATTTTTGGTTAAAAAATATCGATTTTAGTTGGAAATTCAACTATTTAGTTTAAAATTCATCTTTACTATTGTGTTAAAAAATTTTTTTTCGTTTAATTCAACTGGTTGAAAATTCTTCGTTTGGTAGAAAATTTGTATTTTATAGTAGAAAAGTCATTTTTCTTTGTTGAAAACGAACTTTTTTGGTTTGAAAATTTAACTATTTGGATAAAAGTTTAACTATTTTGTTGAAAATTCTTGAAAAAGTAACCAAAAAGAAAGATTTTTTACCAAAAAAGAGGAAGTTTCCACCAAAATTATGAATCTTCAACAAAAAAATGTATGTTTAAGAAAGTAGTTCAACTTTTAACAAAATGGTTGAATTTCTCTGACTAAAAAAGATGAATTGTTAACGAAAAATGTAATAGTTCATATAATAACAAAAAATTCTTTTAACTTGATATAAAAAACAGTAGAATTCATTCAAAAAATACGATTTTTCAACAAAATAGGTTATTTTTCAACCAAATTGTTTTTGAAATCTTTTAAATTTTTATAAAATATTTGAAACCTTTCTAAAATATTTGCGAAATTTTCTGAAATCTTCGTAATGATTGAAATTTGTTGTGGAATCTTTGCGAAATCTTCTGAAATTTTTGTGAATCTTTTAAATCTTTCTGAAATATTTGGGAAATCTTTATAAAATCTTTGCGAAAATTTCTGAAATATTTTGAAACTTTTATAGCATTTTTGGAAATTTTTATGAAATTTTTGTGAAATCTGCGAATTTTTCTGAGTTTTTTGTGAAAACTTTAAAATCTTTGAGAAAACTTTAAAAATTTTCTAAAATCTTTGTAATGTTTGAAATTTTGTTGGAATCTTTGAAAAATCTTCTGCAATTTTTTGAAATGTTTTAAAATTTTTGAAATATTTGTAAAATCTTTCTAAAATCTTTGAAATTTGTTTGAATCCTTTGAAATTTTGTTTAGAAATGTTTAAAAAATTTTGAAATATTTGTGAAATCTTTCCAAATTCTTCTAAAATCTATGAAAAAAAAGTTTTTGTGAAATATTTTGAATCTTTCTAAAATTTTTTTAATTTTTCTGAAATTTTTTTAATTTCTCTGAAATCTTTGAAATGTTTGAAATCGTTCAGAAATTTTGTGAAGTTTTTATGGAATTTTTCGAAAACTGCGGAATTTTCTCAAATATTTTGAAACTTTTGTGGAATTTTTGGAAATTTTTACGAAATTTCCTAAATTTTTGTGAAATATGTGAACTTTTCTGAAATTTTTTTAAGTTTTTGTGAAACCCTTTAAATCTTTGTGAAATCTTTTAAAGTTTTTGCGTTCTCTTTGAAATCTTTGCAAAATTTTCTGTAATAAACAAAAAGTATTTTAAGTTAATATAAAAAAAACAGTAGAATTCATTCGAAAAAGACGATTTTTCAACAAAATTGGTTTTTTTTCAACCAAATTGTTGAGTTTTTCAGCCAAAAAGACCAATTTTTACGAAACAGTTTAATTTTCATCAAGTAAATATGGATTTTTGACAAAAAAGTTGTCTGTGAACCAAATAGTGATTTTCAATCAAGAAAATTCAGTTTCGACCAAAAAAGACGACTTTTCAAATTAAATGATGAATTTTTAACAAAAAAATAAAGTTTTAACAAAAATTTTTCCAACTTTTAACCGAATTTCAACCAAAGAAGATAAATTCTCAACGAAAAATATAATCCATAGTTCGATATTTCAACAAAAAAGATTTAAATTTTAAATAAAAAACTAGCAATTTTAACTAAATTGCAATTTTTATGAGAATTCATAATAATTCAATTGATAACCCTTTTTATACATTTTACATACGAACTAATTATTATTTTATTGTTATTCCCTAATTCTCCCGGCTCTAAAGTGCCAAATTTACTGAAAAAATTGGAATTTTTGCATTTTTCACAAGTTTTTAAATAAAACGATTAAAGAATTAATTCATTTCGGTGAAAAAATGTAACCAAAAGTAACCTTTTCATAAAACAACTAACTTTTTAGTAACCGCGGATCAAAAAAGTAACTAAGTTACTAAAAAGTAACTCGTTCCGAGCCCTGGAAAATGCAATATAAAATTCAATATGTTATTTATATTAATTTTATTTAAAAGAATTCATTACCCTATTATTTCCCTATTTTCATGAAAAACCATTCTAAGAAGAGATAAAAAGATAAACTGAGCACTGCCACTTTCAATTTCACACAATTTCTTATATACAAAAGAAGATTGTCATATTTTCTGCTGACTCGATTTGGGATTTAAAAAATGATAAAAAAGAGGGATAACAGTTTAAATTGAAAATTTCTCCACGTGTCGACAAATCCCTATAGGTTTCAAGGGAAGAGGAAGAGATCAGTAAATATGGGTGAAGGACGTTAAAGCGCTCCTGCATCCTCTTTATGTAGACCAGATGCAGCCTTTAAAATTCTATCAGTATGTGAATGTTAATATGAAAAGAGGTCAGGGAAGTCGAAAAACTTTATTTTCCAAATTTCCTGAATTTTCCTGACCAATTTTTCATTTTCCGCGAATTTTTTATAAGCGGAAGAAAACAAGATTTGAGATCAAAATTAAAAAATGTCTAATTTATTTATTTATTTCAACCAAAAAAGATGACTTTTCAAGATGAATTCTTAACGATAAATATCATAGTTGATGTTTCAACAACAAAAAAACTAATCTTTACCTAAATAGTTAAATTTTTAACAAAATAATTCACTTTTCAACAAAATAGTTGAATTTTTAAACCAAAAAGACGAGTTTCATACAAAACAGTTAAATTTTCCATTAAAAAAATATTAATTTTCAAGAAAAAATTTCATTTTCATCCAAATAGTTTAATTTTCTACCAAATTGCTGAATTTCCTGCCAAAAACTTATAATGCTCAACAAAACAACTGAATTTTTAACCAAATAGAAGAATTTTCCAGAAAATACATAAATTTTCAACTAAAAAGATACACTTTTAATCAAAAAGGCAAAAGCAACATTTTCAGTAAAACAATTAATTTTCAACAAAATATTCAAATTTGCAATCAAAGAAATGAATTTTCAACCAAATAGAAGAATTTCCCAGAAAATACATAAATTTTAAACTAAAAAGATACACTTTCAATCAAACATGAAAAATTAACATTTTCAGTAAAAAAATTAATTTTCAACAAAATATTCAAATTTTCAATCAAAGAAATTAATTTTCACCTAAATTGGTGAATTTTCACCTAAATTGGTGAATTTTCCAAATAAATAGATGAATTTTTAACAAATAAAGATTTTTCAGTCAAGAAGGAAAGAAAAAGTTAATCCAAATTGTTAAACTTTCAAGCCAAAAGATGATTTTTCTGAAAAACAGTGAAACTTTTAACCCGTAAATATAAATCTTCAACAAAAAAGTTAATTTTCAACAAAAAGATGAATTCTTAACGATAAATGTCAGAGTTGATATTTCAACAACAACAAAACGAATCTTTAACTAAATAGTTAAAATTTTCAACAAAATAATTCACTTTTCAAAGAAATAGTTGAATTTTTAACCAAATAGTAGAATTTTCTACCTAGAATGATGAATTATCAACAAATACAATAATAGTTGATATATCATGCAGACAATATGACACTTTTACTAAAAGTGATGAATTTTTAAACCAAAAAGACGAGTTTTCTACAAAACAGTTAAATTTTCCATAAAAAAATATTAATTTTCAAGGAAAAAGTTCATTTTCATCCAAATAGTTTAATTTTCTACCAAATTGCTGAATTTCCTGCCAAAAACTTATAATGCTCAACAAAACAACTGAATTTTCAACCAAATAGAAAAATTTTCCAGAAAATACATAAATTTTCAACTAAAAAGATACATATTCAATCAAACATGAAAAAGTAACATTTTCAGTAAAAAAATTAATTTTCAACAAAATATTCAAATTTTCAATCAAAGAAATGAATTTTCACCTAAATTGGTGAATTTTCCAACTAAATAGATGAATTTTTAACAAATAAAGATTTTTCAGTCAAGAAAGAAAGAAAAAGTTAATCCAAATTGTTAAACTTTCAAGCCAAAAGATTATTTTTCTGTAAAACAGTGAAATTTTTAACCCGAAAATATGAATCTTAACAAAAAAGTTAATTTTCAACAAAACAGTTAAATTTTTAACCAAAAATGAGAAAATTTCAAACGAAGATCATTTTTCTGCTAAATTTTCTGAACTGAAAATTTAACTATTCCATTTTTGGTTAAAAACTTATTTTCTTTAGTTGAAAATTCATCTTTGTAGGTTAAATATTGAGCTATTTGGTTAAAAAATGAACTATTTTGTTGAAAGTTTAATTATTTTGTTAAACTCATTTTTATTGGTTAAAAGTTGTACTGTTTTGTAAAAAATGCGTCTTTTAGTCTTAAATATGCAAAAATTTCGTAAAAAATTTAACTATTTATGTAGTCGAAAATCAACTTTTTTGTTAAAAATTCATATTTTTTATTGGAACCCCATATTTTCGGTTTGAAAATTCAACAGTTTTGTCTTTTGAGCTTCAAAATTCAACAACTTTGTTGAAAATTCATATTTTTTGTTGAAAATTCGTGTATTTTGTAGAACATTAATCTTTTTGATGAAAAATTCATCTTTTTGGTAGAAAATTTAACTATTTAGTTGACAATGACCTATTTCTATTGAACATGATACTAGATACTTGGTTGAAATTTGACCTACTTTGCGACTTGAATATCAATTTCATTTTAAATTCACCTCTTTTGTTGAAAACCCATCTTTTTGGTTGAAGTTTCAACTATTTTGAGAAAAATTCGTATTTTTTTGTTAAATTCAACAGTTTGAAAAAACTTTTTTTGTTTAAATTTAACTTTTCAATCAGATTATTTAACAATTGTATTTTTGATTAAAAATTTATCTTTTTTAGTTTAAAATTTAACTATTTGACTGAAAAATCCTCTGTTTTTTAAAACAATCGACTTTTTAGCTTGAAAACTTAACTCTTATTTTAAAAATTCGTCTTTTTGGGTATAAAACTAATCTTCTTTGTTGAAAATTCATCTATTTAGTTGTGGATTCAAATATTGTGTTAAAAAATCGTCTTTCTTCGCGAAAATAAACTTTTCAAACTGAAAATTCAAGTATTCCCTTTTTGGTTGAAACCATAATTTCTTTAATTGTAAATTCGTCTTTTGGTAGAAAATTAATCTTCATGGTTAAAAATTTATCTTTGTAAGTCAAAAATTGAGCTATTTGGTTAAAAAGTCAACTATTTTGTTGAAAGTTTAATTATTTTGTTAAAAATTCAATTATTTTGTCAAATTCTTCTTTTTTCGTTGAAGGTTCTTACTGTTTTTTGAAAAATCGTCTTTTAGGCTTAAAAATTCAACAATTTGGTAGAAAATGAACTTTTTTGTTAAAAATTCATATTTTTGTTGAAAGCCCATATTTTGATTTGAAAATTCAACAGTTTTGTCTTTTGAGCTTCAAAATTCAACAACTTCGTTGAAAATTCATATATTTTGTTGAAAATTCGTATATTTTGTAGAACATAATTCGTTTTGATGGAAAATTCATCTTTTTGGTTGACAATGTAACTATTTAGTTGACAATTCGCCTATTTCTATTAAAAATTCAACTACTTGGTTCAAATTTGACCTACTTTGTTAAAAATCCATTTCTTTTTAAATTCACCTCTTTTGATGAAAAATCATCTTTTTGGTTGAGGTTTCAACTATTTTGAGAAAAATGCTTATTTTTTGGATAAATTCAACAGTTTAAAAAAACTCTTTTTTGTTGAAATTTAATATTTTAATCTAATTATTTAACAATTCTATTTTTGATTGAAAATTGATACTTTTCAATTTAAAATTTACCTATTTGGTTGAAAATGCCTCTCTTTTTTAAAACAATCGACTTTTTAACTTGAAAACTTAATTTTTTTTTTTTAAATTCGTACTTTTGGGTAGAAAACTAATCTTCTTTGTTGAAAATTCATCTATCTGGTTGTGGATTCAAATATTTTGTTAAAAATTTGTCTTTCTTCGTTGAAAGAAACTGGTTGAAAATTTATTTTTATTTTTGTTAAAAAGTGATTTTTCAAACTGAAAATTTAACTATTACATTTTTGGTTTGAAAAATTATTTTTTTTAGTTGAAAGTTCGACTTTTGGTAGAAAATTAATCTTCCTGGTTGAAAATTCATCTTTGTAGGTTAAAAATTGAGCTATTTGGTTAAAAATTCAACCATTTTGTTGAAAGTTCAATTATTTTGTTGAAAATTCAACTATTTTGTTAAAAATTCAATTATTTTGCTAAAAATTCAATTATTTTGTTAAACTCATCTTTTTTATTGAATTCGTCTTTTAGGCTTAAAAATTCGACAATTTGGTAGAACATTGAACTATTTAGTTGAAAATTAACTTTTTTGTTAAAAATTCATATTTTAGGTTGAAAATTCAACTATTTTAGGTTGAAAATTCATCTATTTT
Organism: Andricus curvator; assembly: GCA_932195095.1. NCBI lineage: Eukaryota > Metazoa > Arthropoda > Insecta > Hymenoptera > Cynipidae > Andricus > Andricus curvator. The sequence goes on along the minus strand of CAKNYM010049293.1, from coordinate 49,802 downwards.
GGTAGGAAATTCCACTACTTGGTTAAAAATTAAACTATTTATTTGAAAATTTAACTATTTCGTACGAATTTCAACTAACTGGTTAAAAATTAAACTATTTTCTTTAAATTAAATCGTATGTTGAAAAATCATATTTTCGGGTTGAAAATTCAACTGTTTTGTAGATAATTCGTCTTTTTGGTTGAACATTCAAATACTGGGTTGAAAATTCATATTTTGTATAAAAAATTTAACCAATTGGTTAAAGCTTAACCTACTTTGTGAAAAATTCTTTTTTTTTTGTGAAGATTCATCTCTGGTTCAAAGTTCAACTATTTTGTTGGAAATTCTTTTTTTTTTGCTTACAAATTTTTGGCTAGAAAGTTAATCTTGTTTCTTGAAAAAACATCTTTTTGGTGGAGGATTTACCTATTTGGTGAAAAATTCGTATTTTTTTTTAAATTTATCTGGTTGAAAAAACTGTTCTTTTGTTTAAATTTAATGTTTTGACTGATTATTTAACGATTCCGTTTTTGGTTGAAAATTTATCTTTTTCAGTTGAAAATTTAACTATTTTGTTGAAAATTCGTTTTCATTTCTATAAACATGAATTTTTTATCTGAAAATGGAATTATTCCATTTTTTGTTGGAAATTTACAAACTATTTGCTAGAAAATTCATGTATTCTGTTGAAAATTCGTATTTTTGGGTAGGAAATTAATCTTCTTGGTTGAAAGTTCATCTTTTTAGAATGTAGATGAAAAATTCAGCTATTTTGTTAAAAGTTTAATTATATTGTTAAAAATTCAACTATTTTGTTAAAGACATCTTTTTTAGTCGAACGTTGAACTGTTTTGTTGAAAATTCGTCATTTTGGATCAAAAATGCATCTTTTATGGTAGTAAATTTATCTTTCAACCAAATTGTTTTTGAAATCTTTTAAATTTTTATAAAATATTTGAAATCTTTCTAAAATCTTTGCAAAATCTTCTAAAATTTTTAAAATTTGTCTGAAATCTTTGAGAAATATTTGTGAATCTTTTGAAAATTTTTGAAATTTTTGCGTTATCTTTGAAATCTTTGCGAAATTTTCTAAAATATTTTGAAACTTTCATAGAATTTTTGGAAATTTTTTGTGAAATCTGCGAATTTTTCTGAAGTTTTTTGAAGTTTTTGTGAAAACTTTTTAATCTTTGTGAAATCTTTAAAATTTTTCTAAAATTTTTGAAATCTTTCCAAAATCTTTGCGAAATTTTCTAAAATCTTTATAATATTTGAAATTTTTGTGGAATTTTTGAAAAATCTTCTGAAATGTTTTAAAATCTTTGAAATACTTGTAAAATCTTTGAAATTTGTTTGAAACCTTTCAAATTTTTTTTAGAAATGTTTTAAAAATTTTGAAATATTTGTGAAATCTTTCCAAAATCTTCTAAAATCTTTGAAAACAAAGTTTTTTTGAAATATTTTAAATCTTTCTGAAATCTTTGAAATGTTTGAAATCGTTCAGAAATTTGTTGAATTTTTTATCGAATTTTTTGAAAACTGCGAAAATTACTCAAATATTTTGAAACTTTTGCGGAATTTTTGGAAATTTTTACGAAACTTTCGAAATGTTTGTAAAATATGAGAACTTTTCTGAAATTGTATAATAATTATTATAATATATTTTTTATAATATTTATAATATTATTATAATATAATTTGTGAAATCTTTTAAAGTTTTTGCGTTATCCTTGAAATCTTTGCAAAATTTTCTGTAATAACCAAAAAGTATTTTAATTTAATATAAAAAAAAACAGTAGAATTCATTCAAAAAAGACACAAAATAATTACTTTTCTAACCAAAAAGATGAATTTTCAAATAAAATTATGTATTTTTAAACAAAAGGGTGATTTTCAATCAAGAAGATTCATTTTCTACCAAAAAATACGATTTTCAAACTAAAATGATGAATTTTCAACAAAAAAATAAAGTTTTAATAAAAATTGTTCCAACTTTTAACCGAATTTCAACTAAAGAAGATAAATTCTGAACGAAAAATATAATACATAGTTCGATATTTGAACAAAAAATATTTAAATTTTAAATTAAAAACGAGCAATTTTAGCTAAATTGCAATTTTTATCAGGATTCATAATAATTCAATTGATAGCCCTTTTTATTCATTTTACATACGAATTAATTATTATTTTATTGTTATTTCCTGATGATAATAACCAAAAGTAACTTTTTAATACAATAATTAACTTTTTCGAAAACTTTTTAGTAACCGCGGATCAAAAAAGTAACTAAGTACTAAAAAGTAACACGTTCCGAGTCCTGATAATGTAGTTTATGGTCGGCCCCTTAAGGCCATGTGACGAGTGGGTCACGTGACCCGATTCCTACCTTACCGACACTTTTTTTATTGTAAACTTATTTTCACACGAATAGCCACATCGAGTGGAAAATTTGGGATAATAAATAAGAAGCACTAAGAAAGGTGGGTCTGGTCCTAAATTTTAATAATCATGAAAAAAGCAAAAAAAAATTATTTACAGAAAAAACTTTTTTCATAATTATAAAAATGTAGGACCAGACCCACCTTTCTTAGTGCTTCTTATTTATTATCCCAAATTTTCCACTCGATGTGGCTATTCGTGTGAAAATAAGTTTACAAATAAAAAAAGTGTCGGTAAGGTATGAATCCGGTCACCTGACCCACTCGTCATATGGCCTTAATGCTATTATCAAAATCACTCCTTCTCCTTTATTCAACGAAATTTAGTTATAATTAAAAATGAGTTTTCTGATTAATTTTAGTTTTAATTTTCAACTTCTGACACGAAAGTTATTCTATTGTTTTTCTCTTCTATGACGAATTATGCTGGTGACATTCACTATCTATCACAGCTTTGGAAACTGGGTCAACTGAGGAGCTCGGTCGTATCGTCGACAACAGTCCATTTCATTAAGGCTTAATTAAATGTGCCGGCCGGCAAAATCAGAGAGAGAGAGAGAGAGAGAGAGACAGAGAGAGAGAAAGAGAAATGTTCAACTTTAGTGAGATGAAGAAAAACAAAAATGGCACTTGGATTGCCAGCACGTGCACTGAAGGATTCTCTGCACTTGCTTCCAGCTAAGTGGCTATCACTTTAATTTCCCTCTGCATCTCTGAAACTTCATCTACTCATTTTATTATGCTATTTATTTCAAAGAGCGCTCGAAAATGATATTCGATATTACTAGATCTAGACACAAGTATTTGCATGAAAAAATGTATCCTATATTAAAAAGCGCATGGCGCCATTTTCGATTATTTCTCGAAATAACTCGAAACAATTTGACACTATTGTTGTCCGAAAACTCGTATTTATGATTGGTTGGAGCTGTCATTCCTTTTTCCCATTTTAAATAAAAAGGTTTGCAAACTTCAGCTTTATGAGAAATGTAAGGTTATATAAATAATATATTCAATAATAATAATAATAATAATAATCAATGTAAGAAACGTGTCCAGGATTTATATACAAAATGCAATTTGTAGATTTTTGAAGATTTTAAAACTGAAGAAGCTTTTTAAGAATTTTAAAAGGTTTCAATATAATAAAAAAAATTTAATTCCTGGGGAATTTTTAACTGATTCTTAATTTTTTTTTAATTTTAAGAGAAAATTGACAAATATTTCAAAACATTTTGAATTATTTCTTAAAATTTCGAAAAAGAATATAGACGACTTTAAAGGCAAATTTGTCTATTAACAAGATTATAAAGATTAATAAAAAATCCGTTCAACTTTAACAAACATTTAGAAGTTTTAAAAAGTATCAATATTAATTTAAAACTTCAAAACATTTCAAAAAAGTTAGAAAAAATGCACATTTTTGAATATTTTGAAATAAACATTTCTTAAAATTCCTGGCAAAATTTAAACTCAATTTTTATTTTGAAAAATAAATTTTAAGAGAAAATTGACAAATATTTCAAAAAATTTTTAATCAGTTCCTAAAATCTCGAAACAGAATGTGGACGATTTTAAATAAAAAAGGTTCATTTAGCAAGATTACAAAGTTTTATACAAAATTCGAGTAAGTTTAAGAAATATTTAGGAGTTTTAAAAAGATTCAAAATTAATTTAGAACTCAAAAAGATTGTTTAAAACTTGAAAAATGTACATTTTTGAATATTTGTAAATAAAATTATTGAAGCTTCTTAAGCATTTTGAAGAGTTTCACGATAATAAAACATATTTCTTAAAATTCATTGAATAATTTAAACTGGTTTTTTTATTTTGAAAAATTGATTTCAAAACAATATTGAAAAAGACTTAAAAACATTTCAAAAAATTTCCAAATTTGTCTAAGCAGAACCTGGAAGACTTGAAGGCATCTTTTTTATTTTTCAGAATTTTAAGAACTTTTTTTCGAAAAATTCAAATAATTTCAAAAGATATTTCGAAAATTTAAATATTTTGGACAGGATTTATAAAATAATTGGAAATTCGAAAAGATTACAAATTAAAAAAAAATTTTAATTTTCGAAGATTTAAAAAAAAATGGTAAGCTTTTTAAGAAGTTTCAAAAGCTTCACGAAAATGAAAGAACCTTTCTTGAGATTCCTGAGAAAATGTGTAATGACTTTTTGTTTTGAAAAATGAATTTTTAAGGAAAATTTGAAAAGTTTTCAAAACATTTCAAAACATTGCTACAAATCTCGAATATCGACATATCTGATATCTTCAAAAATCTTTTTGAATTTTCTCAAGAATCCTACAAAAATTATATTTCTATAACCATAAAAACAAATGAACAAATTATACCTAAAAAAGAAATATTTATTCAAAATTTTTATTTTGTATTCAAAATCATTTCATTTGTTTTGGTTGAGAATTGCATTATTTTGTTGAAGATTCGTCTTTTTCGGTTAAAAATTAAACTAATTGAAAATTAATCTTTTTTCGTCGAGGATTCGAAAATTTTCTACAATTTCGAAGAAGAATGGGAAAGATTTTAAAGCAAAATCATTCAGTTAGCAAATTACAAAGATTCGTAAAAAATTCGATCAAGTTCAAGAGACATTTAGAAGTTTTCAAAATATTAAAAATTAATTTAAAATTTGAAAACATTTCAAAAAAGTTTTTAAAAAACTTACATTTCTGAATATTTGGATATAGAAATTTTGAAAGGTTTTACGATGGTAAAAAAATGTCTTGAAATTCCTGGGAAAATTCAAACTGATTTTTTATTTTGAAAAATTAATTTCAAGATAATATTAAAAAAGAATTTAACATTTCAAAATATTTTCAAAATTGCCAAAACAGAATCTGGAGGATTTGAAGGCATTTTTTTCTATTTTTCAGAATTTTAAGAAAAATTTTGTAATAATTAAAATAATTTTCAAAGATATTTAGAAGGTTTTAATGATTTAGAAATGATTTAAAAAATATATGAAATTTGAACAGATTTACAAAAGATTTTAAATTATTTTCTAAAATTTCAAAAAAGAATGGGAAAGATTTTCAAGCAAAATCTTTTAATTAGCAAGATTACAAAGATTTATAAAAAATTCGATCAGATTTAAGAGACATTCAGAAGTTTTAAAAATATTCCAAATTAATTTAAAACTTGAAAATATTTCAAAAATGTAAGTTTTAAAAAAACTTACATATATGAATATTTGAAAATAAAAATTTTGAAGCTTCTTAAAAATTTTGAAAGGTTTTTCGATAATAAAAAAAAATGTCTTAAAATTCCTGGGACAATTTGAACTGATTTTTTATTTTGAAAAATTAATTTTAAGGGAAAATTGACGAATATTTTTAAACATTTTTATTTATTTCCTAAAATTTCAAAAAAAGAATGTGGACGACTTTAAAGAAAAAATGTTCAATTAGCAAGATTACAAAGTTTTATTAAAAATTTGAAACAAAAATTTTTTGAAAGGTTTCAAGATAATAAAAAATATTTATCAAAATTCATGGCATAATTTAAACTGATTTTTTATTTTGAACAATAAATTTTAAGAGAATATTTAAAAAGAATTTAAAACATTTCAAAAGATTTCGGAAATTTATTGTCAAAACAAAATCTGGAAGATTTGAAGGCAAGTTTTTTAATTTTTCAGAATTTCAAGAAAAATTTTGGAAAAAATCGAAGAATTTTAAAAGATATTTTTTGAAGGTTTAAAAGTTTCGAAAATTGTTATAAATTATTTTAAGTTTGAAAAGAATTCCCAAAATTTCAAACAAAACGTAAATTTTTGAAGACTCCGAAAAAAATGTCAGATTATTTTAAGAAGTCAGAAAGGCTTCTAGAAAATGAAAAACTTTCTTGAGAATTCTGGGAAAATTTTTAATGACTTTTTATTTTTAAAAACAAATTCTGAAAGAAAACTTGAAAAGGTATTTTAGGAATAGTTTGAGTAAGATTAAGACATATTTATCTTTCAAACTTCTATCTCTTAAACTGACTCAAATTTTTCCTAAAATTTGTCAAAATCCTGAAAAATACAAAATTATGCTTTTTTGACATATCTGCAATCTGCAAATTTTTTTGTTAATTTTCTCAAGAATCTTAGGACCTTAAAAATAAATGAACAAATAAACTTAAAAAAGAAATTTTTATTTGAAATTTGTATTTTGTATTCTAAATTATTCATCCCCTAAAATAATAATTTGGGTCAATTTTTTTTCTTTCATGACTAAAAAATCTTTTTTCGTTAAGAATTGAACTATTTGCTTGAAAATTTCTCTTTTTGCTTTAAAAATGATTCTGTTTTTGTTGAGGATTCCACTATTTTGGTGAAAATTGGTCTTTTTCGGTTAGAAATTCAACTGATTGAAGAATAATCTTTTTTGGTCGAGGATTCAACCACTTTATTAAAAATTCATTTTTTCATTAAAGATTCATCATTTTAGTTAAAAATCCGTCTCTTTGATTGACAATGTCACTATTGTGTTGTTGGTAAAAAAATTAATCTATTTCGTTAAAAATTCAACTGTTTTGTAGAAAATTCGTCTCTTTTTCAAAAAAAGTTAATCTTTTTTGGTTGTAAAATGCAACTGGTAAAAATTATATATTTTTTTGTTTGCTGAGGATACAGCTATTTTATTTAACATTTGTCTTTTTTGACATCAATTCTACTATTTTTTATTAAAATCTTTTTTGGTTGAAATATAATTTATGTTACCTCAAGAATATATTCAATGATTTAATAATAATAATAATACTAATAAATGGAACAAAGGTCTTTAACACTTTAAAATACAAAACTTAATGTTTTCCATTTTAACATAGAATCCAAGTATCTGCTAAATGCTCAGTTTTCCTAATTATTTAGTTACAAATATTTTAAACACATTACAATTTTCAACAGATCAGAAAAATTTCTTATATGTATTTACAAATTTTGATTCAAATTTTTGATTAAACAATTTTTTTATTGTTGATCCACAAAGTTAAACAACTCTTTCGTCATACCTAAAAACGTACATACGCGCGCGTAGCGCGCTTTTGCTACTTGTCCTATATTAAAAAGCGCATGGCGCCATTTTCGATTATTTCTCGAAATAACTCGAAACAATTTGACACTATTGTTGTCCGAAAACTCGTATTTATGATTGGTTGGAGCTGTCGTTCCTTTTTTCCGTTTAAAATAAAAAGTCTGCAAACTTCAGGTTTATGAGAAATTTAAGGTTATTTAAATAATATATTCAATAATAATAATCAATGGAATAAAGTTGTTCCGTACTTCAATATACAAATTGTAATGTGTAGATTTTTGAAGATTTCAAAAGTGAAGAAGCTCTTTAAGATTTTAAAAATGTTTTAAGATAATAACAAAAATCCTTTGAAAATTTAAACTGATTCTTTATTAAAAAAAATTAATTTTAAGAGAAAATTGACAAAGATTTCGAAACATTTAAAATTATTTCTAAAACTTGAAAATATTTTAAAGAAGTTAGAAAAAAACGAACATTTGTGAATATTTGGAAATAAAATTTTTAAAACTTCTTAGGCTTTTTGAAAGGTTTCGCGATAATTAAAAATATTTATTAAAATTCGTGGGATAATTTGAACTGCTTTTTTATCTTGAAAAATTAATGTTAAGAGAATATTCAAAAAACTTTTTAAAAGATATAAAAAGATGTCCAAAATTGTCATAACAGAATCTGGAAGTTTTTAAGACATTTTCTTTTTTTAATTTTTCCGAATGTTAGGAAAATTTTTAGAAAAATTCGAATAATTTTAAAATATATTTAAAACGTTTAAAAGTTTTTAAAATGATTAAAAAAAGAAATAATTTGTAATTTAAAGATATTTCCAAAAACTTAAAACGAAAAGTAAATTTTCAAAAATTTCAAGAAGAAATTCCTGAAAAAATTTTTAATGACTTTTTATTTTGAATTTATTATAATTTAAAAAGGTATAGAAACATTTATAAAGATTTCTACAAATGTCGAAAATATCTGAAAGATTTAAGGACATTTTTTTAAATTTTCGAATATTTTTCAAACTTTTAGGAATAGTTCGAATCAGTTTAAAAGATATACCTTCAAAACATCTAAAAGTCAAGAATGTAAACTGATTTTTTATTATGAACATTTTTAAGAGAAAATTGACAGAGATTTCAAAAGATTTTAATTAGTTTTCTAAAATTTCGAACGAGAATGGGAAAGATTTTCAAGCAAAATCTTTCAGTTAGCAAGATTACAAAATAATATAAAAAATGCGAGTAAGTTTATAACATTTCGAAATTTTAAAAAGGTTCAAAATTAATTTAAAAGTTGAAAATATTTCAAAAGTTAAAAAAAATGTACATTTTTCAATATTTGGAAACAAATTTTGTATATTCTTAAGGATTTTGAAAGGATTCACAATAATAAAAAAAGTCTTAAAATTCATGGGGAAATTTGAACTGATTCTTTGATTTGAATAAATAATTTTGAAAAGAATATTTAAAAATATTTTAAAAGATAACAAACTATTTTAAAAGATTACAAAAGATTGTTAAATTCGTCTTAACAGATTCGGAAGACTTTAAGGCAATTTTTGTAATTTTCCAGAATTTTAAGAAAATTTTCGGAAAAATTCGAATGAGTTTAAAAGATAAGATAATTTGAAAATATTTCAAAAAATTGAAACCCAAATGTAAATTTTCGAAAAAAATGTCGAAGCTTTTTAAGAAGTTTAAAAGGCTTCAAGAAAATAAAAAAATTTCTTAAAATACCTGGGAAAATTTAAACTGATTTTTATTTTGAAAATAAATTTTAAGAGAAAATTGAAAAAGATTTCAAATGATTTTAAATTATTTTCTAAAGTTTCGAGAAAGAATGGAAAAGATTTTCAAGCAAAATCTTTCCATTAGGAAGATTACAAAATTTTATACAAAATTTGACAAAAAAATTTAGAAGGTTTCACGATAATAAAAAATATTTTTGAAAATTCATGGGATAATTTAAACTTATTTTTTATTTTGAAAAATTAATTTTAAGAGAATATTTAAAAAGTCTTTAAATTATTTCAAAAGATTTCCAAAATTGTCAAAACAGAATCTGGAAGATTTGAAGGCATTTTTTTCTACTTTTTAGAATTTTAAGAAAATTTTTGGAAAAATTCAAATAATTAATCAAAGATATTTAGAAGGTTTAAATGTTTTAGAAATGATTAAAAAATAATATGAAATTTGAAAAGATTTACAAAAGATTTTAAATTATTTTCTAAAATTTCGAAAAAGAATGGGAAAGATTTTTAAGCAAAATGTTTTAATTAGCAAAATTACAAAGATTTATAAAAAATTCGATCAGGTTTAAGAGACATTTAGAAGTTTTAAAAATATTCAAAATTAATGTACAACTTGAAAATATTTAAAAAATGTAAGTTTTAAAAAAGCTTACATATTTGGAAATAAAAATTTTGGAGCTTCTTAAAGATTTTACGATAATAAAAAATGTCTTAAAATTCCTGGGACAATTTGAACTGATTTTTATTTTGAAAAATTAATTTTAAGGGAATATTTGAAAAGAATTTAAATGATTTCAGAAGATTTTCAAAATTTATTGTCAAAACAGAATCTGGAAGATTTAAAGGCAAGTTTTTTAATTTTTCAGAATTTCAAGAAAAATTTTGGAAAAAATCGAAGAATTTAAAAAAATATTTTTTCAAGGTTTGAAAGTTTCGAAAATGGTTGAAAAATGATTTTATGTTTGAAAAAGATTCCCAAAATATCAAACAAAATGTAAATTTTTGAAGACTCCGAAACAAATTTCAGATTATTTTAAGAAGTTTGAAAGGCTTCTAGAAAATTAAAAACTTTCTTGAGATTCCAGATTTCAGAAAATTTTTTAAAATTTTAGAAGATTTTAGAAAGATTCCGCAAATATTTCAGAAAGATTTAAAAGATTCATAAAAATTTCAGAAGATTTCGCAAAGATTCCACAAAAAATTTCAAACATTACAAAGATTTCGCAATTATTTTAGAAAGATTTCAAATATTTTATAAAAATTTAAAAGATTTCAAAAACAATTTGGTTGAAAAATAACCTAGTTTGCTAAAAAATCGTCTTTTTTTAAATGAATTCTACTGTTTTTTATATTAAATAAAAATTTGTTTTGGTTATTAAATCAACTATTACATTTTTCGTTAACAATTCATCTTTTTTAGTCAGAAAAATTCATAATTTTGGTGATAATTTCCTTTTTTTTGGTAAAGAATATTTCTTTTTGGTTACTTTTTTTGCCACATTGTTACTTTTCGGTTACTTTTTTGAGAGAAGTATGGTTACTATTTTACTATTTTTTGAAGCTTGAGCAGTTTCGAGCCGTCTACATTATCAATTTTGCGGATTCCGGAAAGATAAATTTTCTACCATAAAAGATGCATTTTTGATCCAAAATGACGAATTTTCAACAAAACAGTTCAACGTTCGACTAAAAAGGATGTCTTTAACAAAATAGTTGAATTGTTAACAAAATAATTAAACTTTTAACAAAATAGCTGAATTTTTCATCTACATTCTAAAAAGATGAATTTTTTACCAAGAAGAATAATTTCCTACCCAAAAATACGAATTTTCAACCGAATACATGAATTTTCTAACAAATAGTTTGTAAATTTCCAACAAAAAATGGAATAATTCAATTTTCAGACAAAAAATTGATGTTTATACAAACGAAAACGAATTTTCAACAAAATAGTTAAATTTTCAACCAAAAACGGAAACGTTAAATAATCAGTCAAAACCTTAAATTCAAACAAAAGAAAAGTTTTTTCAACCAGATAAATTCAGCCAAAAATACGAATTTTTGACCAAATAGGTCAATCCTCCACCAAAAAGATGATTTTTCAACAAACAAGATTAACTTTCTAGCTAAAAGTTTTTAAGCAAAAAAAAAGAATTTCCAACAAAACAGTTAAATTTCCAACCAGAGATTAATCTTCAAAAAAAAAAATTTCACAAAGTAGGTTAAGATTGAACCAATGATCAGAGGTTTGTAAAAACTAATAATTACAAAGAACTCAAACTAACCCAATAAAAAGTTTTTAAAAATTCAAGACAATAATATAAATGTATTTTTCACAAAAAGTTGAAATGTCAAACTAAAAATATGCATTTTCCATCAAAATAATTGTATTTTCGACCCAAAAAAAGACGAGAAGTGAATTTTCAACCAATCATATGAATTTTCAAACAAGAAGATTAAATTTCTATCAAAAAATATAGGTACATTTTCGACAAAAAATATAATAGTTAAATTTTCAGTTAAAAAATTGATTTTTAATTTTATAAACTAATTTTCAATCACAGAAATTAATTTTCAACCAAGAATATTAATGTTTAAAAAAAACATGAATTTTGAAACAAATTTTAAATTTGTGAAGGAATTTTCAAACAAAAAGGTTAATTAATCCATAATATTAATCTTCTTGGTGACTAATTCACCATTTTTGTTGAATATTCATTTATTTCGTTAAAAACTATAGAAATTTTCAACTTAATCGCTGAATTTTTAACAAAAAATTAATTTTCAACCCAATAGTTGAATTTTCAATTGAGAGAAATGATTTTGTACCCAAAAAAACAACAAATTTGCAACAAAATAGATGAATTTTCAACAAAATAGTTAAATTTTCTACCAAACAAATGATTAATTAATAATGATTAATTTTCTACCAAAAAACATAAATTTTTAACCAAATAAATGAATTTTACACAAAAAAGTGAATTAGTCACCAAGAAAATTAAGATATTCTACCATAAAAACGTTTTAAAAAAATACATAATTTTTGAACCAAATAGCTGAATTTTCAATATAAATGTTAAATAAAACATGGAATGGTTAAATTTTCAATTAAAAAAATTAATTTACAACAAAAATTTCAAAAAAATAGTTGAATTTTTAATTAAGAAGTTATCAAATCAAGATATATTGGGACAAAAATCCTGGAACCAATGAAAAATTTACAGAATGATTTGAACAAGAACTTATTTAAATACCTTGTAAATACCACATTTTTCTGTTTTTCTATGATGTATTCATATTGAAAAATGATCATTTTTAATGGAACTAGCAAAAATTAACCGGTTGTGGTAAGTTTTGCTTTTAAAAATTATTATTTGAATGTAAATAGTGCAATAAAAATATGGAACAATGGTTATTTTTCATTTATTGTAAAAATACCATTTTGACTGTTATTTAACAATAATCTGGAATTTTTCTCAGTTTAATCATGAACATAAATAATGGGACATTTTTCTGAATCTTTAAGGTTAAAAATAAAATTTTGATATAAAAATAAACAAATTATTGGAAAATGAACCGAGTTTTTTTCTAAAGAAAGGGCTGAATCGGAAATTTACTATTCAAAATCAGCTACAGACTACAATTCTTAACCGATTTTCAATTTTTTTTAAAGTGATGTCTATGAATTAGGTTTTTTAATTTTTGTCATTTTCTATTTTTTATATAAATAAACAAAGAGAGAAAATGAGACATTTTTTAATCATTATTTTTTATCTTCAAATCAATAACTTAATTAATCCCATTCTCGACGAAAATAAATGCTAAAGTATCCAAAGAATATAAATCATTTACAGGATATCGAATCTAATTGCTATAAACAAATTATATTTACAAAATGTCAACATATTGGAAATTTTGTTTGCAAAGTATATTTGCATGTTGAATTTGCTTGATTTTATCAACATGATCATGTTTTATCATGAAAATTTGTTGTATGGTATAATTTTTTTGTTTATAAACAAATTATGTAAACAAATGCATAGTTTAGGCGTTTATTGGCAGAAAGTAATCGTTTTTCTTTCTTAGTACCTTTCAATTATATGAGTGGTAATATTTAGTGATTAAGATTGGTCATTCGATATTATTTGTTTATTTTATAAACAAATGCATAGTTTGGTCATTTATAGGCAGAAAGTAATAGTTTTTCTTTCTAATCGTCTTCAAATTACATAAGTGGTGATGTTTAGTGACGAAGAATTGACAATCGATATTATTTTTTTATGTTATAAACAAATTTTATAAACAAATGCATAGTTTGACCATTTATAGATAGAAAGCATTCTATCAGTTTAATCGGGCTAAACAATTTGATTGACATTGTTTTCTTTCTTGAATAACAATTTTTGTTTGTTTGAAAATTCATCATTTTTTGTGAAAAATCGATTTTTTTTGGTTAAAAATGGAACTGTTTGGTTGAAAATTAATCTGCTTCAGTTCAGAATTTAAGTATTTTGTTGAAAATTTATTTTTGTTGTTGTTGGTTTTTGAGTGAAACGTTTTTTAAAAATTAAAATCTTTTTTTGTTAAAATATCAACGATTACATTTTTCGATCAAAATTCATCTTTTTATGTTGAAAATTAAACTCCTTGTTTGAAAGTCAATCAGCGACAAAGTTTGAAAATATTTTTGAAGACAAAATTAATCAAAGAAACGGCCCTTTCTTTAACATAATTTTTTCATTTAACCAAAAATAACTTCAAAATGAAGAAAATCATTGAAAATTACAAAAAAAATCATTGGAAAGCTTAAGCTTTAAAACGTAATATAATATATGGCGGCCCTGCGGACTTAACCTACAAAATTGTTAGTCAATACAATGGCGTCCGACAAGGAACATTTGAGACACACTATTTTCTCTGCATTCCAATTGAAAAAAATGTAGTTGAGGCGACCGAAATTATTTGCTCAGCCTTAGGAGAAGGTGCGGTGACACGTCAAACTTGCAAAAACTGGTTTCAGAGATTTCACAATGATACTTTTTCAATTGGAATGCAAAAAGCATGCAGTGTCTCAAATGCTCCTTGTCGGACGCCATTGTATTAAATAATGATTTTCGAGGTTAAGGCCGCAGGGCCGCCACCTATTATGTTGTGTTTTAAAGTTTAAGGTTTGCCCTTTGAAACTACCTTAGGACGGGGAAAAATTAAAGTACGACCAAGACTTACAAGACGGCACAATGAATAATAATTAATAAAAGCCTTTCTTTCGGCCAAATCTTTTGCCTGAAGAAATTTCTTTGTATTAAAGAAACTTTTCTCTAACTGAGAGCCAAAGAATAATAGTATTGTAACTCTTGGTCAAACTTTAATTTTTTCCCGCCCTAAGGTAGTTTTAAAGGGTAAAGCTTAAGCTTTAAAACAGAATATAATATATGGCGGCCCTGCGGACTTAACCTAAAAAATTATTAGTCAATACAGTGGCGTCCGACAAGGAACATTTGAGACACACTATTTTCTCTGCATTCCAATTGAAAAAAAATGTAGTTGAGGCGACCGAAATTATTTGCTCAGCCTTAGGAGAAGGTGCGGTAACACGTCAAACTTGCAAAAACTGGTTTCAGAGATTTCACAATGATACTTTTTCAATTGGAATGCAAAAAGCATGCAGTGTCTCAAATGCTCCTTGTCGGACGCCATTGTATTCAATAATTATGTTTGAGGTTAAGACCGCAGGGCCGCCACATATTATATTGTGTTTTAAAGATTAAGGTTTGCCCTATGAAACTACCTTATGAAGGAAAAAAATTAAAGTTCGACCAAGAGTTACAAGACAGTACAATGAATAATAATTAATAAAAGCCTTTTTTATCTTTCTCTCTTTTTTCCAGAAAGCGAATTCTTGCCGCATTGCCGGAAGAACCCGACTTCTCAACCCACCCACAATGCATTGGCGACCCTATCGGGCACATATTTGTTCACGTACTTGCAAAGACATCTACATATATATTTTCCTCTGTGGAAAACTTTTCCAATTGGCCTAGTTCGCTCGGCACTCTCGAAACTAGAGGGTAGAAAATGGAAGAAATGCTGATCATGAAAAAAAAGATCTTGAAAATAGAAAAAGAGAATAGAGAAAAACAACAACAAAAAGTTACATAGATTCTTAATCTTGTTCGGATAGAAATGAGCATGAATGCAGGGTTGCTACAAAATCTCAGTTTCGAAAATACCTAAATTTTCCATGACCAATTTTTCATTTTCCCTGACCGTTCGAAATTTGTCTTCTCGGAATAAAAACAACCTTACACCTAGGAGATCAAAAATGTTAATGAAAAAAAAGTTTTGTCATCCACAAATTACGTAAGACGTAAATAAAATTTATTTTCAAAAAAATAGTTGAGTTTTCAACCCAAAAAGATAAATTTTTTAATCAGAAATGGAAGATATAAATTTTCAGTTAAAACAACTAATTTTCAACCAAGAAAAAAAGGAATTTTCGAAATAATAGTTAAATTTTCAACCAACGTGGTGAATCTTCGATAAAAAAATGAATTCTCAAAAAAAAGTGTAATAGTTGATATTTCCACAAAAAATTTTCAAGCAAAAAATGGAAGTTACACTTTTATTTTGAAAAAATTAATTTTTAACTAAAAAAGAAAACTAATTATCAACAAAATAGTTAAATTTCCAATGAAAGAAATGAATTTTTAACTAAAATGATGAATATACACAAAAAAACCAAAACAGGCGAATTTTCAAACAAAAACAGAAAGTCAAATTTTCGGTTGGAAAAATTAATTTTCAATAAAAAAACGAATATTCAACCAAAGAAATGAATTTTTAACCAAAAAGAGAACAGTTAAATTTTCGGTAAAAAAATGATATTTTGACTAAAAAGATGAAAGTTTAACCCAAAACATGAATTTCTAGCCAAATAGTTGAATTTTAAACCAAATAAATAAATTTTTAACTGAAAAATATAAGTTAAAAAGATTCATTTTTAACTAAAATGGAGAATATTCAACAACAAAAAATGAATTTTTACCCAAATAATTGAATGTTCAAACCAAAAGATGAATTTTCTACTAAGAAAGACAATTTTTCAACAAAACACATGAATTTTCAACCTGAAACAAAATAGTTAAATTTTCAGTTAAAAAAATAAATTTTCAATCCAAAAAAGCGAATATTCAACCAAAGAAATGAAATTTTAACAAAAAATAGAACAGTTAATTTTTGACTAAAATGATGAAAATTCAACCCAAAAAATTATTTTTTAACCAAATAGTTTAATTTTTAATTAAAAAAGATCAATCTCCTAGCAAAAACGGAAAAGTTACATTTTCAGTATAAAAAATTAATGTTCAACGAACTAGTTATATTTTCTACCAAAGAAATGAATTTTTATCTAAAATGATGGATATTCAACCAAAAAAAATTCATTTTTAACCAAATAATAGAGTTTTAAAACCTAAACTTTAAATTTCTACTAAAAAAAAAACTTTCAACCAAATTTCACCAAAAAGATGAAGTTTCAACTAATGAGATTACTTTTCTACCAAAAACGACGAATTTTTAAAATTAAAATAGGATAGCTAAATTTTCAATTAAAAAAAATTAATTTTTAACCAACGATTCTGATTTGAAACCAAAAACAGCTGAATTCAACTAGAAAGAAAATAATAAAATTATTTCTAAATTAAAATTCTACATTAAATTCAAGAAAATTCATCCTATTGGTGAAAAATGAACTATTATGATAAAAATTCGTTTTTTCTTGGTTGAAATAAATTTTGTTAATTAAAAATTAAACCATTCCATTTTTTGTGGAAAATTGATCTTTTTCGCAAAAATTCAACTATCTGGTTGAGGTTCAACTATTTCGTAGAAAATTCGTCCTTTTTGGCTGAATGAAACTATTTTTTATTTAAAATTAAAATTTTTTTTGGTGCAAGTATCAACTTTTACATTTTTTTGTTGGGATATTTTTAAGCATTCAACTGCTTGGTTGAAAGTTGAACTACTTTGTTCAAAATTAATTTTTTTGTTTGAAGTTTAATCATTTTAGTTGAAATTTCAACTTTAAAGTTGAAAATTAATTTTCTTAGCTGACAATTTAACTATTCCATTTTTGGTTGGAAATTGATACTTTTTGTTGAGAATTAATTTTTTTATTAAAGTTTCATCATTTTAGTTGAAAATTCTCATATTTGGTTAAAAATTCATTTCGTTTTGATTGAAAGTTAATTTTTTCGAATAGAAAATTTACTATTTCATTTTTGGTTTATAATAGATCTTTTTTAGTTCAAAATTCAACTATTTATTTGGAAATTTCGGATTGAAAATTAAATTTTTTGTTGGAAATATCAACTACATATTACTTTTTTTTTGAGGATTCATCTTTTTTTATTGAAAATTGTACTATTCTATTTTTGTTGAAAATTGAACTATTTTGTTTTAAGTTCGTTTTTTTTGGTTGGCAAATTTAATTTTGTTAATTTTTTGTTAATTGAAGTTAATTAAAAATTGTACTATTCCATGTGTGGTTGAAAATCGATATTTTTTAGTCGCAAATTCAACTATTTGGTTGAACATTCATGAATTTTGCTGAAAAATTCTTCTTTTTTGGTAGAAAATTAATCTTTTTTTCGAAAAATTGATTTTTTTTTTGTTTACAAATTGAACTACTACTCAATTAAAAGTTGAACTTTTTTGTTTAAAATTCATTCTTTTGGTAATCGATACATCATTTTTAGTAGAAAATTGATCTGTTTGGTTGAAAATGTGATTATTTTGTTGGAATTTTCTTTTTCTATTAAAAATTTTTCTTTTTTAGTTGAAAACTTAACTTTTTTGTTGACGGTTAAACCACTTTGTTAAAAATTAATTTTTTGCTTGATGATTTACCATTTTAGTTGCAAATTCATATATTCTGTTGAAAATTATACAATTTTGTTGAAAATTCGTTTCTTTAAATAATTTGTTTCAAAAATTGAATTGACCTTTATAGTTGAAAATGCAACAGATTGGATCATTTAAAATGACTGATTTCACAAATCAATCAAATTGACTGATTTGAAATGTGACTTTGGACTGATTTGTCAGTCGTCGAATCCGCATTATTTGAATCAGTCAAAATTGACTTCGAATCAGTATTTTTCACTGATTCAAACTTAGAGTGTATTTAAACAATTTTTTTGTTTGCATCAAACAAACATTTTTCTCAGCGAGAAAGTGATTTTTATCGTATGGTATGTATCTAATGAAACTAAAGAGTGGACACTAGAAATAGAAAATGTGAAGAGAGCTTTTATAAGCCCTGGAATCTGGTCCCAATCCGGCCTTTGAGTGCCTCTTGCCTCTGCTTACGAGGGCAAGGACTTTAATTTAAGCAGGACGTGAGCACTTCGCAAAATACTTCAAGTCTCACATTCACACCCAAGAGTCTATAGAAAGAGAATTTCTATTCAAGAATTTAGCTTCGATTCTAAAATTAGAATTATTTATCGCTCAAAGAAACAGTAAGAAATTTAATTTAAAAAAGTGATTAATTTGTAGGCGATTCTAATAACAATCTATTAGGATTATTAAATTTTCCAATTAGGAAAAGAAAACAATCCAAAATATTTAAATACATTTCTAAAAAAATTTATTTTAACTAAAATTCGATGCATACTTATTACAACAAATTATTATTATTGTTTTTTTTTAATTAAATAAACGAAAAGATTTCTTACAAAAAATTGAGAGTAAAATTATGTATACTCAATTTAAAGAAATCTTAAAATTATTCATAGGCAAACCCTGCAGATTGGAAAGAATCATATGTTTAGTGTCTCTATTTACAAATTTTCAAATTAAAATTTAAAAGAATTTCATTTTACTACGAATAATTTTTGCAAAATAAGCAGGAAAAATTCATAATTAAAAAATAAAATTCCAAAACAACCTCACTTTTCGGCTCATTAGAGACAAGAATAAAATTAATGGAAAAAAGAGGGAGAAAAAGGGAAAAAGTCAACCAAAAACCAACCTCTCACTTTTTCCTTTCTCTGTCTTATAGAAAACATTGTTTTTCAAACCAAAAAAAATTTAATTTAAATTACTCGCATTTAAATTTTAATACTGAAACTCTTATTGAATCCATCATCTATCTATTAAAAAACAAACCCGCTTAAATAAAATTTAAATACAAATTTATTTTTTTCTACGTTCTTTAGAAATTCGTCAACACCTCTTAAAATATATTGGAATCATAAAAATCCATTAAAATATGTAGAAATCATTTAAAGTTAAATGAATATAAATTAAATTTCTCTTTAAAAAACCCGTTTTAATAAAATGCACGCGCTCGTTCACGTTGTTGGATTTTTATTTTCTCTTATAAAAAACATAAGCTATTTAAATTTAAAAATCCATAATATTACATTTTTAAATATTGGAAGCTCTAAAAAGTGTTAAAAAAAGTTAAATAATGCAAAAAATAATTAATTCTAGTTGATAAGATGTGTTTGAAAAAACTCTTACTTTCGTAATTTTATAATAATTTGAAGGATGCCAATATTTTTTACGTATCTGGACATCATGAATATTATCAGCCACATACTGTTAAATTTTAAGTAGCATTATTTTTTAAATCTTGAATCAAAAATGGTTTATCTTTGAAAAATTTACATGTACAATTGATAATTGAGAAATTGTTGAATTAAAAACGTCTACGAATTGTTGTCTAATAATACAAAATATTCATATTACAAAAAGCTTAGGTTTCTTAATTTAAGAAAAAGTGAAAAGGAGGCTTTTTAGAATTTTGATAAATCTTTACATTAATTAAATATTATATGGAATGTAAATTAAAAAAAATATTTACCTTTTTTTTAAACTGCGCCTAAAGCCAAACTATTAAAAGCGGATTTTTGGCAGTTTTTGAACATTGTTAAAATTCTAGAACTTATAATATTTGTGTCATACTTCATTATAGTTAATTTCAAAAATATTTAATTTTTATATATTCAACCAAAATTTTTTTTTTCAAGTTTTATTTAAATCCAAATAGTCTAGTCTGCAATTAGTCAAATATAAAAAAGTAAAATTAATTATAATAGATAATTTTGTATACGTTAAAAAAAGAAAGCTTTCCTTTGTAGATGTAAAACGAACAACATTAATGAATTTTCAAAAAAAATAGATGAATTTGCAATTGAAAAAGAAAAATTTCCATCCAAATATTTGAATTTTCTAATAAAAAAGATAAATATTCCACGAAAAATGGAGTAGTTAATTCTTCAGTTAAAAAATAAATTTTCAATTTAGAAGATTAATTTTCTACCAGAAAAGACAAATTTTTTTTAACAAATACATGAATTTTCAACCAAATAGTTGAATTTTCAACTAAAAAAGAGAGAATTATAATGAAAAATAAAATAGTTAAATTTTCGAATAAAAACATTAAATATCAAGCTAAAAAAACGAATTTTAACAAAATCTTTTAATTTTTCACTAAAATAGTGAAATTTTCATCCAAAAATATGAATTTTCAAGCAAGAAGATTAATTTTACACCAAAAAGGCGAATTATAAATAAACTATACAAATTTTTAGTCAAACAGTTGAATTTTTTAGAAAATAGCTCAGTTTTTGACAAAAAAAATGAATTTTGAAGCAAGAATCTTAATTTTCTACAAAAAAAAAACAATTTTCAACAAGGTAGTTAAATTTTCATCTAAAATCAAGAATCTTTAGCCGGAAAAATGAATTTTTAAAAAGTAGTGTAACTTTCAACCATTTAGATAAATTTTCAATTAAATAAGATAAATTTTCAACAAAAAAATGAAATAGTTGAATTTTCAGTTTAAAGAATTAAATTTCGACTAAAATAATTGAATTTTCTATAGTGGAATTCAATAAAAAAACGAAATTTCAACAAAATAGTTAAATCTTCAACCAAATAATTTTATTTTTAACTAAAAAGATAAATTTTCACCCAGAAAATAAATAGTACAATTTTCAATTTAAAAAATTATTATCAAAAAGAAAAAGAAAAAGAATTTTCGACAAAGTAGTTCAACTTTAAATAAAAAACAGTTGATATTTCAACTAAGAAGTTTTATTTTCTACCGATAAAGACGAATTTTCAACAAAATATATTAAATTTCAACCAAACAGATGAATTTTCAAATAAAAAATATCTCTTTTCAACAAAAAATGTATTAGTTAACTTTTTAGTTAAAAAATTAATTTTTAACCAAAAAACAACGAATATTGAATAAAATAGTTAAATTTTCAACCATAAAGTTGTGTTTTCAACTCAAATGATAAAACTAAAAAAAAATAATGTTTAACAAAATAGTTCAACTTTCAACCAAAGAAAGATAAACTCTTAAAAACATGTTAAAGTTGATATTTTTACTGAAAAATATTTTAATTTTATACAAAAAGCAGTTTAATTTATCCAAAATGTGAATTTTTTACAAAATAGTTGAATCCTCAACCATATAGTTGAATTTTCAACCCAAAAAGGCAAATTTTCAACCAAATAATTGTAAAAAAAATTACCTTAAAATCATCCAGATTATTTTTTGAAAATTTTGGAAATCTTATTAAATATTCTTTTAAAATTGATTTTTCAAAAAAAAATTATTCTTAGTTTTTCTAGGAATTTTGATACAAATTTTGTATTCATTCGGAACCTTTCAAAATGCTTAAAAAACTTATAAATTTTGTGTTGGACATCTTTAAAAATCGAAATTGTATTTTAAATATTTTGAAATTTTTTAACGTTTTAAATTATTTTGGAATCTTTTCAAAACTTCTAGATATATTTTAACCTTACTCGATTATTTTCCAAATTAATAATAATTGTTCAATTGTTATTTATTATTCAAAAATTGTTTCAATTCTTTTTAAATATTCTCTTGAAATTAATTTTTCAAAATAAAGTTTGGATCATCACAAAACTTGTAAATATCTCTTAAACTAACTCAAATTTTTTCCAAATTGATAATTGCCCAATTGTTATTTGTGCATCAAAATTCAATAATTTCACTTACATATTAAAAATTTGTTATATAGAACAATTAAAATTGTAACGTACAAAGTTTTAATTTAACACTCTGAAACATTAACGATTCAAGGCTTTCTGTTTCAAATAATTCAGTTTAAAATTGTTTAGTTTTTAATATTTGATTTATAATTGCTCATTTCAAATGAAAAGTAAAATATTGCTAAAAAAAATATAATTTCTTCCTTAATTAAATAATTTCAAATTAAATCGGTTAAAAATGGAATATGTCAGATTGCAACAATATTTGAATACGATTTGAAATTGACAATAAAGTACAAGTCGAAACGTTGATGCGGATTCCAAAAGTATTGTTTGTAAAAATTTATATTTTTTGTTTAAATTTGTACATTTCTACAATAAACTACCAGTATATACAACATAATCTTAAGTGCAGCTTTCCAATATTTCAACTTTTGTGAAATCTTGAATTTTTTTGTAAAGATTTGTAATATTCGACAATAATTTAGGTAAAACTAAAATTGTTTTTATGACGTCGCACACCCAAATCAAAAAAATGTAAAATTCTGTAATTCTCTCTAATGCCTTGTAGATTTTTACAACAAAGTAAGAAAAAATTAATAAAATGTTATACAAATTTTTTAGTTGTTGAAACTTTTACTTTATTGTTAATTTGTTTACTTTTCTACAAGAAAATACAACGAAGAAATTAGCTATTTGTATTTCACTCTATTTCTTTGTTAACTTTTGTACATTTTTTACAAAAAAGTACACGTTTTAACAACAAATTATAGTTGTAGAAACGTTGCACTTTCTTGTAAAAATTATTTCCACCAGGGAAAGGGAAAAACGGGAATTTAAAAAAAATCGAAACGCAGGGGAATAGGAAAGACTGACACCCTACAAATGTCTTCCTCATGAAGGCCCGCATTATGTAAAAAAATTGTGATTAAATCAATGATGTTTGACACCTCAATCGTTTTTGTTTGCATATTGGACCATATGACAGAGGAAAAACCATTTTTCGAATTTACATTTATAACAACAGTCAATTGCTTCAAATTTAGGTTTGATTCAAGAATACAGAATTATAGCTATATAGGGTTAAGTACAGTACTCGTATAGTACGCAGTTGAGTATGGTGTTGTATGTGGGCCAAGCAAAATGGAGGCCCCAGGCTCGGGTCGATATTAACGCGGCAGCGCTATTTGCCGCAAACCGTTTCATCCCCTTTCATCCCTCTACTACCCTTACTAGCCCACGCGCCTTCTTCCTTCCTTCCGCCCGTATTGCACGTAAAATCGTCCATACGGTGCCAACCTGGCTGGGGCAACAGATTAACACCAGTATTTTTCACTTTTTTCCAACTAGGAGATATCTCTTTCAAAATATTAATATTAATCGCCTCTGAAATGATCCTGGAGCTCGAAAAA
This sequence comes from Andricus curvator, assembly GCA_932195095.1. NCBI lineage: Eukaryota > Metazoa > Arthropoda > Insecta > Hymenoptera > Cynipidae > Andricus > Andricus curvator. Next base: position 26,148 of record CAKNYM010049293.1, on the reverse strand, counting down.
TAATTTTTAAAAAAGGAATTTATTCGCTGCACAATTTCATTTTGTGATGATTAACGTTCCAAACTTCAAAAGTTTCTGCTGTGATGGAATATTTGATAATAAGGGAATCCTTCTGTCTCTTTTATGCAACATATTTGAATTACGACAATTTAATAATGTAAATAACTGCAATAAAAGGTACTTAGACTTGATTTTCTCTAACTTACAGTGTAAAGATTTAAATAGATGCCTTTCCCCAATTTTTCCAGAGGACCTGTATCATCCTGCAGTTAACTTTAAAATTGAGCTGCTCTCTAATGAATCTTACACAAATATTGTAAGAAATAATGAAGCACCAAGATATAACTACAAACGTTGTAACTTTGAGTCATTATATATCGATTTATTTGATGTTGACTGGACAGTACAGATATCGATGAGACTTGCTTGCAGTTTTATGATATCCTATACAATAAATTTGATAAATCCATCCCAATTTATAATATTAACATTATGAATGATATGTTTCCTCCCTGGTATACGCGTGAAATAATTAATAATATTAAATTAAAGATTAAATATAAAGACAAATATCGAAAATCAAAACTACAGTACTATCTTCAACAATATGAAAAAATTAGAAAAGCAACAAAAATGTCAATAAAAATTGCTTACAAAAACTACATAAGTAAAGCTGAGCAGAGTATAATTCTATCACCTTCATATTTTTGGGGTTTTGTGAATAGACTTAAACAACATTCTAGAATTCCTGGAATTCTGAGTTATAATAATGCTATATATACCTCTCCTGATCAAATTGTCAATATATTCGCTGAATACTTTGAGAGCCTTTATATAAGTGCAAGTAATATAACTGATAAGCCAAACTTACAAATTAAACATAAATTAATGGGCGATTTTGCATTGATCTCTGAAAATGATGTATTAACGGCGATAAAAAAACTTCCAACTAAACATACTTCAGGATTAGACTCTGTTCCTTCTTCAGTAATTAAAAAATTTTCTAGTATTTTTGTCACACCGCTTACAATAATCTTTAACATTGCGCTAAAATCTGGAATTTTTCCAAGCATATGGAAAGCTACAAAAATATGTCCTATCCTCAAAAGTGGAGATGCTTCTAATGTAAAAAACTACAGACCTATATCAATTATTAATAACTTCTCTAAAATCTTCGAAAAGTGCATATATAGAATAATCTTCAATGCGATTCAAAGTAACTTGTCTAATTATCAACATGGATTTTTACGATGCAGGTCAGTTGCTACCAATCTGTTGTTATTTACTCAGCACGTAAATGTTCTTCTTGATACTTACGAACAGGTTGATGTAGTATATATTGACTTAGCAAAGGCATTTGATAGAGTTAATCATAATATCTTAATAAATAAAATTTATGACATCGATTTGCCACACTCTGTAAAAAGTTTATTAAGATCATATCTGTCTGAACGAGAAAATGAAGTAGTAATATAATGGTCACTCTTCGCGCAATTTTCGGCCTACATCAGGAGTTCCCGAAGGCTCAAATCTTGGCCCTTTATTGTTCATTATATTTGTGAATGATATCTTCTTGGGATTACTGTGTTACTATACTTGATCTATGCTGATGATATTAAATTATATTATCCTATATCTAGCATCAATTCCTGTGAAATTCTACAGGCTAACCTGGAAAAATTAAATAAATGGTGTAATGATCACTTGCTTCCTATTAATTCAGAAAAATGTAGGGTTGTTTCATTCACAAGAAAGAATGCTACGCTGATTTACCAATACTCAATTGATGGAGTAAATTTAGTAAGGGTTGCTACGATATAAGACCTTGGGGTGCTCTTTGATAGTCGTCTTACTTTCAACTCACATATGTACTATATTGTTACTGCTGCTAATAAAACTTTAGGTTTTCTTATGCGTACATGTAAACATTTTAAAACTACAGCGCCAGCAATGTTACTATTTAAACTGCTTGTAAGAACTAAACTTGAATTTGCATCTGTTGTCTGGGCACCTAGTACAGAAAAATACTCAAAACTTATTGAAAGTTGTCAAAATCGTTTTTTGAAATATCTAGCATGGAAGGAAGATAAAGTATATCCATGTTGTGGTGCAGATTATGTATAGCTTCGCAACCGTTTTGAGGCATGGTCGTTGAAAGACAGGCGAACTTTCTCGGATATATTATTTTTATTTAAAATCGTTCGAGGTATATATGATTCTCCAACGCTTCTAGAAATGCTACCCTTTAATGTTCCGAACTACTCAACTAGACAAAGTGAATTTTTATATGTTAATAGTAAAATGAGTCGTCGCTCACCACTATTTAGAATGTATAATCATATCAATGGTATGTTGAAATTAGATAACAATCGAAACCTTGATATGTTCTTCATTTCTCTTTCCTAGTTTGCAGATGCAACGCATGATTATATCTTGCACTCCAATCATTAAAATCATTAAAATTAGTTTCGGCATTTATAAGTATTTATAAGTATTGATTAAAATACCACGGCTAGATGTATATATGTTCACTTGGGAACTATTTAGTTCAAGAAGTTTTGTAACCCTGTAATTGGTCTAATCGACTGTTGGGTTTTGTATTTTAAAATAAATAAAATAAATAAAAATTTGGAAATTGTGATAATGTACTAATTGTAGTGATATTTTCAATATTCTCCACGAGGTCCTCTTAAAGAATATCAGTTAAAATTAATCTGTCATACACTCACAAGAATACAACTTTTTTTTTTTTTTTTGACCAAGGCAAAAGAACCGAACACTAGAGAACGACACAGGGTTTATTCATATGGCTTAGTGCCTCTGTTTAATATTTGAAAGTACATTTTTTAAACCAACATAAACTTTGAAAAAACAAATTGTTACTGAATTTAAATTTAAAAAAAAAATCCAATAAAATTCCGAAAATACAATCCAACTAAAATCGAATATAAGATTATAGGAAATTAAAAAAATTTGTTAACAAATACTTGAATTCGTTCCAAATAACCTAGAAAATGTGAAGCAACTATCCAAAAAGAATATTGAATAGCAATGCAAATATTTAAAAATTGATTAAATTGGTTATAAACACCAAAGTGAATGAAAATAGTTCCGTGGGGATTGACAAGCGGTTCGTCACTTGATTCGTACTAAATTTGAACAATTCATGGAAAAAAAGTTTTTAGTTAAATTAATGAAAGTTAATGTAAAATAAATAATATGATGTTAATGTTCTTTGTCTACTAGGTCTAAAATCAATATTTTTTAAATATTGATTGTTAATTTAATAAGTTGTGAAAAAAATCTCTCTAGCTCCGCTGGGTTTCGAATACCAGATGTTTCAGATTTCCGGTCTGATGCTTTATGCCTTATGTTAATGTATAATTTATTATTTTATAAACAATTATCCATATCAGGTATATGATGGAATAAATAAATGTTTGCTAAGTAATCGATCATATATTACTTGACAATGAAACTTAAGTAACATAGGTCATTCAATAGATAATTATTTAAGCAATCTTAATTAGAACATATGTATTATTTGGCTATTTTTGGACGTACAAACTTTGTTACTTCGACGCAATCAATAAATAAATAACTAACTTCTGTAAGGACTTTTTGATGACAATAAATAATTGCCATTGTTAACAACAATTGTTTAAACAAATTTTCATTCGGTAGTGTATTTATAAATAACACTTCGCTTTTTTGCTGTTGATCCATAACTTTTGATAATTTTTAAATCAAAACTAATTAACAAATGCATTATTTGGCCATTTTTCAGCATTTAAACTTCATTCTATTAACGTAATCACTTGTTAACAAAAAATTTTTAAACTTTTTTTTAGACACTTTGAAGACGATCCACTATTGTTATTAATAATTCCATTAACGTTGCTGTACGCAGTATATAATACCTAGAGGATTTTTTAAAATAAATAAGTTTCTTTAATAAATTATCAGTTGCTAACAACTGATATCAATGAACTATTACTAAGTAATTGTCAATATATTCCATTAAACGAAAAAAAAGTTATAACATTCTTATAAACAATGACAATAGTGCATAATTATCGCAGCGTCTAAATAAGTTTAAAAATGTATTATTAACCGTCAATTACGTTAAAAGAGCAAAGTTTAAATGCCAGAAAATACCCGAATAATGCATTTGTTAATTAAGTTTGTTGAAATAATTATCAAATGTTATAGATTCATAGCAAGAATTCATTGCTAAATAATTCGCTGTTAATTCCGTGAAAAAAGCGGAATTTTATTTATGAATAAATAACATAATGAAAATTGGTTCAAACAATTGTTTTTAACAAAAAAATTGTTTATTGTCATCGCAAAATCCTTAAAAATTTAGAAGCTAGTTATTTAAAGTTAATTGCGTCGAAAGAAACCAGTCTGTGCGTCCAAAAATAGCCAAATAGTCAATTTTTTAATTAATATTGTTTATACAATTGTAAATTTTTATTTTGGTTGCTCAAATATGATACTTAGGTTTTATTGCCAAGTAATAATTATGATCGATTCCGTAGAAAAAAACTTTATTTATTCCATCAAAAATACCTGATATGGATAATTGTTTATGAAATTTGTTTATAAAATGAAAATTACTTATTTAATTTCATTAATTTAACTAAAAAAAACTTTTGGTCTATAAATTGTTCAAATTTAGTCGAATCAAGTGACGAATCACTGCCAATCCCTAGGAAACTACTTTCATTCACTGATTTATTTATAACAAATTCAATAAATTAAACAAAATTTTTAAAAAACGTTCAAATTGTCTTCTGAACATCAATTTGCCGATTTTCGAACTTTTTCTATTCGTTCTTTAATTAATAAAAAAGTTGACTTTTTTTCTTTTTTCCGCCATTTTTTGCAACTACTTATATTTATGTAAAACATCATAATATCAGTGAAAAAACTCCTTATAAATAATATTCAGAAGGTTAAAATATTTTTAAAAATTTGGTTATTTTTATATCAACAAATTAATTAGTGAAAATGCTACTTCAAGATTAAAAATACTTGGAGACTTTTTTCAATTTTTATTCGAGATATACGTAAAAACAATGCTTAGTTTTTCATTATTTTTTAAATCCAAAGTAATTTTTAATTTTACAAACAAATTTAATAAACAAATGCATATCTTAGCCATTTCAAGCTCTAAAAACTTCGTTCCTTTAACAAAATTGATCAAAAATTTGTCCGCAATTAATAATATGCACGATTTTTTAATATCTGATAAAAATAGTCAATTGTTTAAATAAATTTGATAAACAGATACAAATTTTCTTCAATTTTCAATTAGTACAGATTTAATTTTTTAAACGGAATCAATGTTAAATAACTTGGAAAAATGCTCCGGTTATGATACTTATCAACCAATACTAATTATTTATTTTATGAACAATTGTATAAACAAATTCAAAAATTGTCAAAGAAAAATTTAGAGTTAATTCCGTTGAAAAAACGAAATCTTTCGATTGAAAATTGACGAAAATCTATCTTTGTTTATAAACTAAAAACTTTTTAAAATTAAATAAAAAACTATGTCGATTTCATAAAAAAATAATTTAGATCCATTTGTTGAAAAGTAGTCAAGTTATGAATTTGTTTAGAAAATGAAAAATTATTCATCATAAGGGAAGTCTATGTCGTAAAAAAACATCCTTTTGTTGAGAAGTAGAAAAGTTGTGAATTTGTTTATAAAAATGTTTATAAAATAAACAATTACTGTTGGTTGGTGAAGTATCATAAGCGAAGGATTATCCTAAGTAATTTCAACATTATTCCGTTGAAAAAACGAAATCTACCGGTTGAAAACAATTGTTATCAAATATTACCAAATCGTGCATATTATTGTTTTAACATTGTTTTAACGTATAGCCCTAACAATTGAAAAATAAAGTCTTCAAGTATTTTTAATCTTGAAGTATCACGGAAAAAACTTGGTTAATTTACGGATGACCCCACATCTCGATGTTTTATATAAAATATAAAAATAATGAATTGTTTAATAAAATATATATTGGAAAAATGTCAGTCTATTCAATTTCAACACAGTCTAGTGGTCGCATAATTATTCACCAAAAATTTCTTATGCAATTATTAATCAATGCAAATGTAAAGAGGTTCTCAATAATTATTGAATTCTAAACAATTCTCATTATTATTACAAAATTTTATAAAATTAAAAAAAATTCTGAAATTATAATCATATTTTTTTCATTTTTAGTAAATAAATCAAATCGTATGTCGATTCGTAAGCCTAAAATTCGCGGTAAAGTACTAAAATAATTATTAATTGTAAGGCCTTGATATAGGTGTGATTAAAAACATTCCAGTCATTTTTTCAAAATTCCATGACTTTTTCTGGTCTTCCAGGTCTCGTAACCCTGTTAAATTTATTTTTTCTGAAAATTAGGGACTTTTTAGTCACACATAATTAATAAAGCTTCAATGCTTTTCTCTTTAATTAATACAACATCCCGCGAGAGAATGTAATTGCTGTGAAATCCTCACAAGGGAGTGACAGTTAATTAATTATTCACGAATTACCTGATGAAACTATAAATGCTGTTCGTAATTGAATGTCATCATGCTTCTAAAAAGACGTAAATAAAATCATTTTAAGTATTAAGTTGAAAAAATGTTTACAATTTACAGCATAACGGTTGCAGACTTCACAGTCCAAAATGCTCACAAAACAGGAAAAATCTGAGAATTTTTCACGAAAATAAGGAAATATTTAATATATAAATAAATTATTTTTAATAAAATTATTGTAGGTGCCATATTCTTAAGATATGAAGTCGAAATATATTACACTTTCAAAAAAATAGTTAAATTTCCAACCAAAAAGATAAATTTTCAACCCGAAAAGATGAATTTTCAACCCAAAAAGACAAATTTTCAACAAAAGAGTAAAGTTTCGAAGCTTAAAAGTAAAATTTTTTAGAAAACAATTGATCTTCAAATACAAAAAGATAATTTTTCAACAAAAAAGTCCATTATACAGAAAAAGTCGAATTTTTAACAAAATACATGACTTTTGTACCAAAAAGATGAATCTTCCACTAGAAAAGATCAATGTTCGGCCAAAAATGAAATAGTTAAATTTTCAGTTAGAAACATTAATTTTCAACTAAAAGAGGCCAATTTTCAACATATTAGTCAATTTTTAACCAAAGAGATTAATCTTCAACCAAAAAAATTTATTTTTAACAAAGCAGTTCAACTTTCAACCTTACAGTTTAACGCTTAACTACCTAGTTGAATTTTCTACTAATAAAGATGAATCCCAAGGAAAAATGTAATAATTGATACTTCAACAAAAAAAGATTTTAATTTTAAATAAAAAAAAAACAGTTTAATTTTCAACAAAAAAAGATTAACTTTCTACCAAGAGATGAATTTTCAACAAAAAAGAAAGAATTTTCCACAAAATAGTTGAGTTTTCAAGCTAAAAAGTCGAATTTTTTAGAAAATATTTGACTTTCAAACGCGAAAAGAAGAATTTTCAACAGAAAAGTTTATTTTCTACCAAGAAAGATAAATTTCCAACAAAAATTGTCAACCAAATAGTTGCGTTCACAAAAAAATAGTTGAAATTTCGAGCAAAACAGACGAATTTTTAACAAATGTTGAGTTTTTAGTCAAAAAGTTGAATTTTCAACCTACAAAGTAGAATGTTTAAACCAAGAAGATCATTTTTTAATAGAAGAGTTGAATTTCCAACCAAGAAAGATTATTCAGTCAAGAAATAACAAAAAATCAACCCAAAAAGATGAATTTTCTTCTAAACAGTTGAATTTTCAACCCAAAAATATAAATTTTCAACCAAAACGTAATTTCCAACCAAATAATGTAATTTTTAACCAAAAAAGATAAATTCTTAACCAGAAATTTCACAGTAGAAAATGGTGGAGTAGGGGAAAGACTTTGTAAAACAAATGTTTAAATCATGTATACTAAAAGGTATACTAAATTAATTATAAGGTTACTGAATACTGATAAAAATGCATTTCTCTGTCGAACTCTTAATGAACAACGTATTACTTGTTGTTCTCTCATGCTAACATGCTGTTTATATAACTTCAAGCTGAATAGTGATTGAAGAAGTCACGGATCAAGGATTTTTTCATAGTAATGATAAACTATAAAAAAAACTTCTAAAATTATAGTGCAAACCAAATAGTCATTAAAAACGTTTCCTCTTATAAGATAATTACTCTCGTGACATAAAATATCCTTCTCTTAAAAAACATCCATAATGATTGGATTTATTTATGTACATATGCAACAAATTAAAAAGTATACCAATGCCGGAAGGAAATTCGATGAAAGACATTAATAAATCGGCATTTCTTTTTGCACTGAGGATATATGGGAACTCTTTTGAATTCTGATTACATGGTGCATGCTCCTGGCAATATCTTTGTGTCGAGATCCTCGAAGAATAAGTACTGTATTCATGAAAGTCAATGTTCGAGGAATCGCTTTACCGATAGGAAATTTACCGTTGTATTGAAACGAGGTGGAGGTGGACAGGCTTTGCTCCTTTCAGCCTCACTTCGATTGTTGGCTGATCGAGAACGTAATCGAGATTATATATGTCGTCAATCTTCTACTCTCAAAGAAGTGCAAAAACTTCTTCAAACAAGCCCTATTCAAGTATTTCCAAAATACAATATATGAATTTAATGTAAAAAAAGTTTTAGTCCTCTACCAATGTGTGATGGTAATGCTAATTACTTCATGAATGATGACATGTCATCTGCGCGTTTCAGACTAGGTCTAGTCAAGGTCTTATCAATGAATAGAAGACGAATATGCCTCCTCTATTCAATGTATCTGGAAACTGGACTAGACCATAGTCCGAAACCCGTAGATGAAATCTCGCATGATTCATATACCATCACACACTGGTAGAAACCTAACACTTTTTTACATAATCTGAACAGTCTAACGAAACGAGATTTAAAATTATTTTACTGACCGTAAACTTCTAACACTATGAACCACAACAACAACGTTCGATTTTATCAACGCATAGAAGAGGAATATGCCTCCACTATTCAATGTATCTAGAAAATGAACTAGACCATAGTCCGAAACACCTAGATAACATCCCATGATTCATCAAATAATAAACAACATTTAAAATTAATATTAGTGTAATGCTGTCTTCGTCTCAAATGATACACTAAAAGTCGTCTATAATATAAACGATGGTCACTATAACCGTCAATAACTGCTAATTCGACATCAATTTATGACCATCCTAATGGACTGAATGAAAACGTATCTGCAAGCCGTTGCCCAAATAGAATATTAACCGCACGACCTCAAATGAAAATCAGGACGTCCATGATAAATATGATTAGCCCCATGCAGAATTAAATTATCATTCACCCCGAATAAATCATTGTGGATGAAGTTACGTGATCGACAGAAAGTAAATGTGCGATCGATGGGTGTCTTTCAAAAGCGTCTACATAGGACAGGGCGCCAACCTAAATACCGAAGAAGATCGATATCGTCTATCCACCTACAGACTCGTGGGCCAAGATAAGAAAAGGCACTATCACGTTATATGCTCCGATCTGACAGACATTTTACGTGCCAATTTTATATATGTTTTTCACTCTTCAGAATCAGTGTTCATCCGGAGATTTGAAGTCGCAGACATGTATCGTGATGACAATACAATTCTCTCACAAAAAACAAGAGAGTCTGTTCTTTGTTGAGGAACATCATAAGGGATTGTGTGAATTGATTTAAGTCTGCTGAAAGCTTAGTCAACAAAAAAAGTCGACGACCATATCGAAGCTTTGCCGGATCACTGAACAAGTGCGTTCCACTTCTGGGTTCAGTTACACCTGCCTTCTCAAGTCACAAAGAAGTTCATTCGAATGGATTTCACGATATGTGCTTGTTTAAGTGACAGGAAATTGTCCAGCCATTTGGAAAACAAATGGGATTGAAAATTTCGTCTGATCATCTGAAATCTTTTCGAATCTTTTAATCTACCCTGAAACCTTTGAAATCCGTTAAAATCCTTTAAGATACCCCTAAAATCTGTTGAGATCCTCTAAAAAGTCCTGAAAAACTCGTCAATCTTTTTAAATCCGTAAAAGTTCCTACAATCCCTTGAATTCTTTTAAATACCATTGCTATTCTGTAAACCTTTTTAAAATTATTTGAAATTTTCTGAAATCCTACGAAATACTTTCAAAACCCTTAATAATGTTGACATATCGTTAAATTCCTCGGAATTGAAAAAAAAACAATAACATGAATTCTCTATAAAAATATGATAGTAGACTTTTTGAACAAAAAGAATTAACTTTCTACGGAAAATAGTTGGATTTTTTTTATTAGGTTCTATTAATTCAATATGTTAGATTACTGGAAATTTCGCTTAGTAGATGAAGTTAACGTTCCACTCTACACTATTTTATTTCGAACTACACACTTTTAAATCTGGAATACACAAAGTATGTCGGACTACGCAACATTTTATTCCCTAATTTTGAAAAATTGCATTTACAAGCTTCCACGTTCTTAAACAATCCAATCAAAAAGACTTACAATTGCTTTGTCTCCAATTTTCTATAACTCCTAACAATAATAACCAAATTGATGACCAGACTTACAAAACCTTAGGGAAGACGATTATGTTTAAAAAAGACCCACCTGCAACAGAAAAGAAAAAAATCCATTAGCTTCACATTTGCAATACAAGAACAAGGAATGTTATAAAAATTAAATATATAATTCTAGCAGCTGAAAAATATTGTGTGTATTGTTCTTTATTGTTATCACATCATCTGGATGAAAGATGGATCGAAGAAAAAGTTGACTGTCTTACAGAATTTTTTGTTTTAATTATGAAAACCGATTCGATGTAAAGGCATCATAAAACCAAAAAAAAATCCCCTTGAGGACAAATGTGGAAAAGTGACATTTTGAAGACATGGGAAATTGAGCAGTTCTCTAGAAAAACCACCTAAGTCGACTTAGGTTTTGGCACGAAATTGCCAGTGAAACATTTCCAAATGTGTTTTTACAAAACAAAAAATACATGTTTTAGATTGTGCAAACACTTTAAACCCCATAATATATCCTTTTTGGTTTGTAAAAAGACATTTTGAAAAGTTTCTTCGGCATTTTTGTGCCAAAACCTAAGTCGACTTAGGTGGTTTTTCTAAAGAACGGCTCAATTGATATTTTATAAAAACCGTTTCTTTGCGGGAGCAATCTGAATTGCTGCAGTAAAAAGATAGTTTTGAAAATGTAAATCGCAATTGCTTGAAGTATGACACCAATGTTTTCTCAACAAAATTTTCATAAATTTAAGAAAACGGCATATCCATTTCATAAGGTGTGAAGCTGTCTCAAGAATGCAATTCTTTATTTTAGTTACGTTTCGTCAATGAGTGAAGTAATTTACTCGTATACGTAGGCTTTAAATATATTCTTTTTCCGTGAGATTTAAAAAAAAATCGACGATGGTTTGCATGAGTCCCGGCGTGGAATCCACCTTCTGATAGTAGCCTGCATAGCCTGATGGAGTAAAAAATATTATTCATATGAAAAGAAATCGTAAGCGGTCAGTGGGTCAGATTGATCTCCCATCCTACGTTCTTCTAAAACTGTTTTGTTTTCTAATTGACTGTCGTAAGATTATGCAATCCATCGTAATCCGGCATAATCGAGCGTGGTGCTCGAGGCCAGGGCTACTATACATAGAAGACACTTCACGGTACGCCGATGCGGTCGTTAGCTTCTTCGGGGAATGATCAGCCAGACAAGATGCTTGCATAAGTATAGGATGCCCATCCACTCCCTACTCGTGTGGGCAGACATCGATTTACGCAAACATGTTTTTTCACCGTGTATTCTTTTTTACAGTTTTTTTCTGCATTCATTTGATGCACACCTTTACGAAAAAAGAGTAATCCATTCGCTTCAACCATACTTTCTAAATATTTTCAGAGAGAAAACGTTTCAGTGAATCGATGAATAACTAATCAATAACTCTTCTCATTAGATAAACACTTTCTGAAGTCGATGACATTTCAAACTGATGTTTCGCACTGCACGGGAAAAGAATTCCATATAAGTGTCCCAGTTTATGGACACTGTACGCATGTGACTTTATTATTGAAAAGGTGCGATAAATCAACGTAAAATCTCTCTGTTCAGATCAGGATGGCAATTCAGGTCACCGTGCTATGAACGTTGACGATACTCGGAACTTGATGACATTCAGACAAAATCACTACAGTTATATTGCACGATGTGCTCTTATTCGTGCCTGCATTCGAATCCATACAATGCAGGTCCCTCAGGAGAAATTGACCTTTTAGGTTCTCCTATTCCTCAGAAGCAAAGTAACATTTTTTATGTGCTTGAAGTTCGGAACGTTCAAATGAACGAAACCTTTTATTAAATGCTTTATAAACTCCAAGCCGTGCAAAAACCGCACAGAAAAAACAGAATGTAATCTTTACAGCAATTTCAGAGTAATCTTTACCTGCAACAAAAATTAACTTCACGTATTAAGATTTACCCACCACATGGGAAATGGTTACCATGTCAACTCCATTGAATCTTGTTTTGTTTCGATGCGAAAAAATGCAAGTTTATTTACTTGAAAATTACCAGCAACAAAAATTCACTTCTGTTTTTTCTGTGCGTGGATCATTATATTGAAATTAATGCAATTACAAGAGAAACTTATAATACATTTTTTTTTAATAAGAACAATATGTCTAAAAAGAAGAATTGGAAAAATATATTTCGTTTATCTGAACGTTTAGAACTTCTGGCACATCATTTTTACGCTATATCTTTAGAAACGAAAGGATCATTTGATTTTAAACCTAAGATTCCAAGTTGAAACATGTTGCATTTTCAGTTGAATTTTCAACTAAAAACGATGATTTTTCTACCAAAAGAGATGAACTTTCAATCCAAAAACGAATTTTCAACAAAAAAGAGTTATCAAGCTAAACGGTCGAATTTTTTAAAAAACATTTAACTTCTAAACGCGAAAAGGTGCATTTTCAAAAAAAGGGTTAATTTTCAACAAAGAAAGATTTTCTACCAAAATAGTTGAATTTTCAACAGCAAAATTAATTTTTAACCATACAGTTGCATTTACAATCAAACAGGTGAACTTTCAAGCAAAAGGACGAATTTTTATCAACATAGTTGAACTTTAGACCAAATGAGATAACTTTAATAAAATAATTGAATATTGAAGCAATTATTAAATTTTCAACAAAATAGTGGAATTCTTGACCAAATAGTGGAATTTTTGACTAAATAGTTGCATTTTCAACCTAAAAAGTGGAATTTTCAACCAAATGGTCTAATTTTGAAACCAAAAAGACGAATTTTTTAGAAGAACATTGAATTTTCAACCCGAAAAGTTGAATTTTCAAATATTTGAATTTTCTACATAATAGTTCAATTCTTAACCAAACCATATTAATTTTCAAACGAATAGTTGTCTTTTCAATAAAAAAAGATTGTCAAAAAGATATAAATTTTTAACCCAAGACAAATTTTCAACAAAAATGTAAATTTTCAATTAAATAGGTTTATTTTCTATCAGAATATTTTAATTTTCAACACAAAAAGATTAATTTTCAACAAAGAAGACTAAAAGGAGAATAATAATTACATTTTCAGTTAAGAAATTAATTTTCAACCTAGAGATGACCAAATGAGATAACTTTAATAAAATAATTGAATATTGAAGCAATTATTAAATTTTTAACAAAATAGTGGAATTTTTGACTAAATAGTTGAATTTTCAACCTAAAAAGTGGAATTTTCAACCAAATGGTCTAATTTTAAAACCAAAAAGATGAATTTTTTAGAAGAACATTGAATTTCAACTCGAAAAGTTGAATTTTCCAATATTTGAATTTTCTACATAATTCTTAATCAAAACATATTAATTTTCAAACAAATAGTTGACTTTTCAATCAAACAAGATTGTCAAAAAGATATACATTTTTAACCCAAGAAAAATTTTCAACAAAGCAGTTGAATTTTCAACAAAAGTGTAAATTTTCAATTGAATAAGTTTATTTTCTATCAAAATATTTCAATTTTTAACACAAAAAGATAAATTTTCAACAAAGAAGACTAAAAGGAGAATAATAATTACATTTTCAGTTAAGAAATTAATTTTCAACCTAGAAAGAAACGAATTTTCAACCAAAGAGATGAATCTTCAACCAACAAAATGAGTTTTGAAGAAAGTAGTTCAACTTTCAACCAAAAAAAGATGACTTTAAAAAAAAATTAATTTAACAAAACCGTTAGATTTGTTACCAAGAAAGGAGGATTTTAAACAAAATCGTTGAATTTTCAACAAAATATGACATCTTCAACCAAATAATCTAATTTTTAGTAAAAAGAGATGATTTCTGAACCAAAAACACTTTCAACCAAAAAAGATGATTTTTCTATCGATATATGAATTTTCAATCCAAAAGAACGAATTTTCTATCCAAAAAGACGAATGTTCAACAAAACAATTGATTTTCAGCCAAAAAAATTGCATTCTCAACGGAAAATGTCCTTATAGTTGATATTTCTGCTAAAAAAGATTGTGATTTTATATAAAAAAACAGTTGAATATAACTAATTAAAAAGTACGAATTTTCAACAAAATAGTTGAATGCTCAAAAAAACTGATTAACTTTGAACCAGTTTCATATTTAACCAAGAAAGACGGAATTTCCACCAAGAGATGAATTTTCAAACCAAAACGACGAATTTTCAAAAAAAGAGTTGAACTTTCAACCAAGGAAGATTTTTCAATGAAAGAAAAAAATGTTAACAAAATTGTTCAATTTTTAAGCGGATAAGACGAATTTTCTACAACACACTCGACTTTTCAACCAAAAAGGATGACTTTTTAAACAAACTGTTGAATTTTCAACAACAAAAATTAAATTTTCAACCAAATAATAAAAATTTTGGCCAAAAAGCTGAATTCTCAACCAAAAATATATCAGAAGAGTTTTCAAATTAAAAGAATGAACTTTAAACGAAGAATAGTAGGTTTTTCTTATTGGGTTCTATTATTCTACATTTTAGCGAAAAAACAGGAGAAAGGGGAAGTTTCTTGAAAACAGGGGGAAAAAGAGGAATTCTATCCTTTTCTATCCACAAAACTGTATTAAATCTGGATCTGGATTAAAGATAGAAAAGGATTGATCTGGATTTAAAATAGAAAAGGATTGATCGGGTAGACGGCAGATAATGGATACATTCTTTTCTTTATTTTATTAAATTAAGATTGAAAAGAATTCCATTTTATCATGAATAATTTTTGCAAAATAAGCAGGGAAAAGATTCATAAACAAAAAATAAAATTCCAAAACAACCTCAGCCAGGAAAAGATTCATAATCAAAAAATAAAATTCCAAAGCAACCTCACTTTTCGGCTCATTAGAGACAAAAATAGTTTTGAAGATTAAAAATGATTCAAATAGATGTAAACTCAAATTGTCTTTCAACTGAGAGCAAAATGTAATAATTTACGATATAAACGCATGGAAAAATTATATATAGTTTATATATAGTGGAAGAAATTATATACATATAATATTTCCGACTATATGTATAATTGTTCCACCTGGGAAACGACCCTCAGAGGAGAAGCGGGTAATGCGGCGCAACGGGAAATGTGGTGTGCTCGCTTTAAAAAAAATCTACCTATTATGAACAAATGAGGTTATGTTCATTATATGCATTTCTGAATGTAATATCAAATATTGAAAAAATTAGGTTAATCAAGATAATTGTTTAATTTTTAAGGTCACTGGTTTGTCTTTCTTGTAGTATTTTGCTCCAAATGTATTAAAACTATGTTAATAATGACCTTCTAACTCTTCCAAAGAATGTCATAATGTCACAAATAGGTAAAGTTAGTTAACATCTGTAAATAAAAGCCTTATTTCAATACTATACACAAGCGAAATGACGAAATGTTGAATATTCTACGTTCATAGCTTTCGAGTTTAGATGCTAATCACTCCCGAAATATAACCTCGATTTTTTTGAAAACTGCAAACGAATATAGATATCTGATTTTACTGAAACCGTACATTCGATTATTAGAAAATTATTTTTAATTTACAAACAGATCAAATTAATAGTGCACGCCGCATTACCCAACAGATACAGAGTGAGTTGACGCAAGTGGAATTTTTTGGAATTCATAATAATTAAGTATTTTAATTGATATAGAATAAATTTTTCCTCTGAATAAAGCAAAGCTAAGGTATTGATCTACGTGTCACATATATTGCCATTACATTATCGATTATATTTTTCTTTCTATCGATTGATATAGTTTATGCGCGCCGCATTACCCGTTTCTCCCCTACTTCCTCTGCATGTGTCATCATCCATGGAACGAAGTTGCGAAACACAGGAAAGTGAACCGAAAATAGGCCCAGAGTCCTCCAAGTTTATAAACTTACAGTCTTCACAAATACTTCGTCTTTCCTGTTGACGCTACCATTATAATATTGCGAGAGAGTGTCACGCCCACGCTCGAAGATCAAGTAGTTGTGCTTGAATAGGCAGAGATGCTAACAGAGTGAACAAAAAAAAATCTTCACTCTCGTGAGCTATAGGTTGTTATACATTCTCCATCAATCTAATGCACGCTTTTATATCAGATCACAAAAACAAGCCAATTTAGAGATTATCAGTTGCATCTAAAACCACTATAATCATTCCTTCCTTTAACCATCGCTTCTTTTTATTTTAAAAGATCTTAAAACCAAGAAAATGTTGTCAATAATAATGTCAATAATAACTATAATCATTCCTTCCTTTAAACATCGCTTCTTTTTGTTTTAAAGCATGTTAAAACCAAGAAAGTGTTGTCAATAATAAATATAATCATTCCTTCCTTTAACCATCGCTTCTTTTTATTTTAAAACATCTTAAAACCAAGAAAGTGTTGTCAA
>CAKNYM010049292.1:249930-362217 GCA_932195095.1 Andricus curvator | reverse complement strand
CGCTACGTTTGCATGTATTGCTCCCAGATGGGAACGTGGTGGGGGCCAAAAAATCCCACGTTCTGGAGCCTCTGCCAAGAATTCGTTAATGCTGGCCACGAATGAAAACTCGTATGCACGGTGGTGCACATGCGCACTGGCGGTTGCCATGCCAACGATGTCAACACGTGTTTGAAGTTTCGAACTTGTGTTTTGTTTTGAACATTTCTGTGCTGCCGGTTTAGTAAAATAAAATTGTGAATGTGAATGTTTCAATAAAATTTAAAGAGTACATATAAAATATAAAAATTTTGCACATATTAACGTACAATATTTTGTTCACTGAAATTAACTTTATCCCTTACTTACGTAATCCATAAATGATTATAATAATGTTATTGTAGTACTTACACTTTCTACATCCTTTTCGTATTTTTGATGCCATTTTCCTTCTCGATTTTAATTCAGGAACGTGATATACACCCAACAAAATAAAAACACAAACGAACATAACCTACATATGCATCGAGATGTCAAATATAATGTAGGGGAGTGGGTATAACACGTGACTGCGAAAACAGCTCTGCGCATGTGCACCACCGTGCATACGAGTTTTCATTCGTGGCAAGCATTAACGAATTCTTGGACGTCGCTTGTCCCACCTCTGCTCACCAAACACATAGGGTGATACCACTCCTTACTATTCCTTCGTGGTTTCTTTTTAGTTAGCAATAGTCGTTCAGTCGTTACTCCGCTCTGCGATTTTCATTTGTTCTTGTTCGCAGTTTAAGTTCACTTGCTACCTCATTGTGCAATCTTCAATTGTTTCCTGTTTTTGGTTCTAATACGTGCGCCTGTCCACGCTACTATATTCATTTGTTTCTTGATCTTAATTCTCTTTAGACAATGTGCCATCTCACTTGGTGATATTCGTTTGTTTTTAGTTAGCAATAGTCGTTTATGCGTTACTCCAATCTATGATTTTCATTTGTTCTTGTTCGCAGTTTAAGTTCACTTGCTACCTCATTGTGCAATCTTCAATTGCTTCCTGTTGTTCACGTTCGTTTCAGTTGGTTTGGGTATCGTTGTATTCCCTCATTACTTTTACCAAGGAAATTCTATCTCAACAACAGAAGATTGAAATGATTCTCATTTATGGAGAAAGTGGCAGGAATATCGATGATGCTCTCTCATGAAGCGTCGATTAACAGTTACTGAAGTTGATAATGAAATCGCGATTTTAGCTGCAGCAATCATGACCTTCATGTGAGAACTCGACAACTAAGCCACAATTCCGGAATGTCTTCATCCAGTGTTTGGAAGGTATTAAAACGTTATAAATATCATCCGTATCATATTTCACTGCATCAAGAACTTCATGGAAATGATTTTCAGAACCGAGTGACATTTTGTCAATGGGCGGCTCAGCAGATACAAGGAAACCCGAATTTCTTTTTTCGAGTACTTTTCTCAGAAGAGTCGTCTTTCACAACCCATGGTAACGTTAATTAGCACAACATGCATTATTGAAGTGTACAAAATCCACACTGGTTGCGTGAAGGTGAGCATTAGCGTCCATGGTCCGTGAATGTTTCGTGTGGAATAATTGGAGATAAACTTATCGGTCCATATCTTATTGATGGAAATTTGAGCGATGAAAAATATCGTAACTTTTTAGCAAATGAACTTCCAATATTTCTTGAAGACCTAAGCTTGGAAGTGCGACACAACATCTGGTTTCAACATGACGGTTGTCCAGCACATTATTCGGCAATCACGAATTCAATGGACGGATGGATCGGTAGAGGAGGTCCAAGAATTGGACTGCAAGATCGCCAGATCTTACGGAGCCGGATTTCTATTTGTGGGGTTATCTAAAGAGTCGTGTGTGTCAAGAATTGCCCACAACTCGTGATAATATGATCGAGCGAATCAGGTCTGCCTGTGCACAAATAACACCAGACACACTTCGCAGTTGTATGCAATCTTTCGAAGCTCGGATTAACAAGTGCATCGAAGTGCAAGGACAACATTTTGAGCACTTATTGTAAAATGTTAATCGAAAAACCCCGATGGTGAGAGACGAGGGGACTGATCGAAATGAAGCACCCAGATGATGAGAGGCGACAGTCTAAAATATTGCGTCCTAGGGAACGGTCGTATTTCTCACTTTCGGAAAATAAAATACTAACTGCCCAGTAAACCGGTCTATTTTTGGGCAATTATTTTTTTAATTATTTTTCCGTAAACGCACTATTTAATTTTCTTCTTTCAAAATTAACGCTCAAAAATGAAGAAGAAGCTCTGATGACAAAGGAGGAATCCAAGTGAAGTATTCAGAATAGTCATCAAATACCGCTTGTGTTTGAGAAACCTTTATGTATAATTAATAATTCAGAAGTTTTTGAATTTCGAATGTCTAGACATTTTTCAATGTTACGAAATCCAAATCGTTTATTTAAAAACTCTGTTAATTTGGAATTGTCTGAGAAATAAGAATACTAGGTGTTTATTTTATATTGAGAATTGGTAAAAGAAATTCTCAAGGAGGAAACAAAAATCAACAGTTTTAAAACCTTTTAAACTTTAAATAGAATAAGAACCTATTTCGGTTTCGTGTTGATTTTAAAGGAAAGGTGAATTTTTTTTTATTCAGGAAAATAAAGGATGTTCTGGGTATACTGTCATATTCAAAATTACTTAACCCTTGAACATGATTCACATAATTAAAAACATAATCTTCAGTTATCATTGGAACAAATTTTGGAACAGAAACCCAAGCGTAAATAATAAATAAATAGTTGAGATAATAATTGTTTATTTAAATGCAGTTATTTCCATATTTGTGCTTTTTCTTGCGCTTCGGAAAAAAAGTAATTTTTATTTGATTCGAATTTACAAAAGCTCATTCTATGCGTTAAACGAAAATTTGTTAGAATTAGAAATTTTAAACTCACGATTTGAAAATAATAAATGAAGCAGTTAAGAATTGCGTAAATGGATATAGCTTCTTGGTATTTACTTATGTCTTATCATTTTACGGATAAGAATAAAAAATTAGGCAATAATAATAAAGCGATAGGAACAAAATGTTCTGTCTTTCTGTTTAAGACTCAGATTGTTATCGTAGCACTATTTGCAAAAATTTCATTATTATTCCTAAAATAGCTTTTATTGAGGAAAACAAATTCCATTTCTTGTATTGGATTGCAAAAAGTGAGGATCATTCATACTGTGGTCTTCATCTTGACGGCGATACTTAGTTCTATGGGTGAATATAATACTATGCGTATAATTTTAAAAACATTTTTACACTTGCCGCAAATAATATATTTTGCGTCGCAATATTTATTCTGTCCTAATTGCTATTATTTTTCAAACTCTATTTGAGTTTGACCCATATAATTACGAATTTCATCTGTAAGATAACCTATGCTAGAGTAGGTCAAACCAAATTTCTAAACGTGTAACATCATTTATAGTAAATTATTCATAATAGTTATTTAATCTGTGGAAAAGCCTTTACTAGTTTAATTATTTCGGTTCAAATCCTTCATATAAATTTCACTATTTAGTTGCCTTCAATGTTTTTCAGAAACAATTTCGAGGTAAGTTTTCTAATTTCTCTTGATTTCCGAATATGTCGTTGCTCCTGGCAATCAAATTAGAGACAAAAGCACAGCTTTTCGTGCAATTTAAAGAAAATTCTATAAAAAAATCTGATAGCATTCTATGAGCCGATTAGGTGAATCTTATTTAATTGAATCAAATGAATGCCTCAAATCAAAATCCATGAACACATTTGATGAACCATTCTATGAAATTCTATCCATCTAGATTTCTATGAAATCTTATTAGTACAAGACGGTGGATAGGTATATTTCATTTTTACCAGTGTAGCTTCAAAGTCTCCTTCTGCCAGCAATATAATTCCACCTACCGGGGTTCCTTTTTCAGACGTGCTTGGACCTGCTCTGGACCAGCTTTAATTTATACGGCTTATTAAAAAAAATCCAAATCAGCTTTTCGAAATTCGAAGGTACACTTTTCCTGCGGATAAACGACTGAAAGTACTCGAAGGACAGTGACCTTCCGCCCGTTCCATCCCAAGAACAAATTGTATTATGAACATGCGATGGTGAAGTCTTTGCAATAATGACAAGTGATAATACACTTGCCGGAATATATAAACATATCCTTATATAAAACGTAGAGGACGGGCAAAAATAAACATAGAAAGCTGCTCGATTACCCTATTCACCCCAGATGAAATCGCGGAAATTCCAGTAGGCCTCATTCACCGCATCTCAACTGATTTAAGAGTCGAGCATGTAAACTACAGTGATGGACAAGTTACCTTTTAATTCACCATAGTAGCTTTTTCAGATGAGAATATTACTCTATTCGCTTCTTTTAATAAATGAAAACCGTGGATCCAAGAATTGATGAATTTTATTGAATTTCATTTAATTGCTTTTAATCCACACTGAATTCTTTGCAGTTTTCTTGAAATTCACTGAATTCAATGGATATTTCACGAATTTTCAATTTGTTTTTAATTCTCCCTGAAGACTTCTATATTGACCTTGAATTCTAATGGATTATATGTAATTCTTATTCACTAATTCTATTCAATCCCATTTATCTAAATCTAATGGATGGTACTTAGATTTTAAAAATTTGGTTCTATTTACCTGAATTACTTCTTTATAAGATGATAAAAAAAAAATCTTGAGAACTTATTACAGAACTCCAAAATTTTGTTGTTGTCAGGATCCGACTTTCTTCGAACGTGATATAGATAAGATGAGTAATTTCTTTGAAAGAAATGAAAGGATTCTTTTGGTCATCCGTTCATATCTTGATAATACCATTTATTTCAAAAAATAAATAAAAGCGTCAATACATATTGCCGACGTTTCGACACGGCTTTGTGTCTTTCTCAAGGCTGCAAAATACAGAAGAGTTTTTTGTTGTATGTTAAAAAGAAAGCTTAATATTTAAAAGTGAGACTTCGATCTAAAATATAGCTAATTATCTAAATACCTGTAAATGTAGAATACAATTAATTTTTGTTGAAATCAAGCTGCAGAGGTATAGACTGTCATTCTTGTTTAGAGTCAAAATAACGTCAGAATTTAAAAAAAAAAGCTAGTTGTTTATAACCTCATGCGCAAAAGAAGCGGAGGTTAAAATACTTAATGTTCTACATTTTTAAAAAAACAAAGACAGACAAACGAACGAGAAAAAAAAACTTTTCAAATTGTAAATTTGTTTTCGAAGGACATAACCAAACAAATGATTCGTGAAAACAGAAGCTAAGGTTAGGACATAGAAAATGTATAAATTAAACAGAAACAACAAGTCTCAGGTGAAAATTAACGCAAAGATCGTAGTACAATCTATTGAGCGCGGCAAGAACTTTCAAATTCAAAAAAGGGGGTGAAGTATTAATTTAAAATGCATTGGTAATAATTATTGATATGCTATCTTCCAGATTGTAAGTTAACACAAATGTCAAAATATTTTTTAATAAAAATTGATTCGATAAATTTACGTATATAAGAGATATTCTCTCTCGCTAGAATTTGTATATTATTGTAATTAAAATCGAAAAAATGGTTACAATTCCAAGCATGTTGCGAAAGACCAGTATTATTGTTACCGATTACACAATCTCTTTTGTGCTCAGCTATTCGTATCTTCAATCTCCTGGAGGTTTCTCCGATATAGACTTTCTCACAAGCTGTGCATTTGATCATGTAAACTACGTTGGCTAAATTTTCCTTTGCATCCTTGTCTTTTTTATTGAAAAAACAATTATCTAATTGATGGCTATTTTTAAAATAAACAATAATGTTAGACTTCTTAAGAGAACTTCTAATCCTTTCAGATAATCCTTGAATATATGGAATAGTTAAGACTTTATCATTTGCATTGTGATTATCTAACCACTTTTGTTTCCTAGTGTTGTTTGAACAGTTATGAATTTCATGAACTCTTTCTTTTATAACACTGTTGATGAGTAGTAGAGGATAATCATTTAATTGTAGAGTTTCTTGAATGAAATTTAAATTTTCACTCCGAAACATTACATGTATGTGTATGTGTATACCATTAAGCCATTTCCCTTTCAGGGTAGGCGTGACACTACCCGATTCGGGTAGTGTTTCTAGGTGGATAGTTTTCTTGTAGTTATAAAATAACTAGAAGTTTGGGCTCACCACACCCATAATATGCCAACAGCACACAGTATTCTCGAATGGTCACCCATCCAAGTACTAACCGCGCCCAACGCTGCTTAACTTCAGTGATCTGACGAGAACTGGTTTTTTCAGCGTGGCATGGCCGTTGGCCATGACTTAGCTTAATACACCTGTCAACTAAGTTTTTAATTAAACCAATTTTTTGCGAAAAGGGGTAATGAGAATTTGATGAAAATTACTTCTAATTTATCTTGATTTAGTATGAAATCCATCGAATTCTCTAAAGTTCCCTTGAATTCAGCTATTCGAATTTTCGATTTAAAACTTAAAACTATTTTGCCCCCTAAATGAAAAGTACAATCGCGCGTCAAAATCATTGTTTCCGAAAACCTGATTAGATTTTCACTACGTAAAGTTATTTTCTATTATCAGTTTAAAATGTTGACAATGAAATCTCCAACCAATTATTTTAGTACGAAAATCACAGAATACCTTATGCGAAGTTAGGAACATTTGTGCTTATTTAATGGCACCCCTATTGCCGGAGTTTCTCGTGTCAGGCCATGTCCTTTTCCTTCTTCTAAAAAGTAACATTCTCCTGCCAGGTCTGTTCCTTCTGCCAGACATCATTATTCACTCAGGTTTTCTTCTCCTGCCAAACCTTCTCTTCGTGCACGGTCCGGGTCTCCTGTTTCCAGGTGCATGGTTCCATCTACCAGGCTTCCTTCTTCTGACGGATCTGTATATGGACTGGACCAACTTCAGTCTATTCAGCTTCCTTCCGTCAAAAATCCAAATCGGGTATTCGAACTTCGAAAATACATTCTTCCTGCAGATAAACAAATTTTATTACTCGAAGGACCGAACCAATATGTGCCGATCCCAACGCAGGAACACATTGTATTATCAACATTTGCTGGTGATGTCTTTGCAATATTGGAGAGTGGTAGCTATCTTGCTGGAACGTATGCATATATTTATCACACTGGCAATAAGTTTCGGCTAAAAGTAAACATGCAAAGCGGAACGTTTACCCCATTGACCACAGATGAAAGGGGGGAAACTCCAGTATGCCGCCGTTGCCCATCTTAAATAGTTTCAGAGTACAGCATGTAAACCACCATCATCCACGTCATTTAATCAGTTAAAAACTTGCTGTGAATTCGATCTCGAATGTTTCCACTTTGATTGTATTTATAATTATATGGTGCTCGTTTCACGAGCATTTTGCTCCCTGTTAGCAAATGTATTTGCTTCCTCATAGAGGAAGCTTTAGTCGAGTTTATAGTTGCGTAACTCTTGAACTTGATTTATAAAATTAAAAACAAAATCCCCAGTGATTATTGCAAGAAATTTTAAAAGAGAAACCCAAGCGTAAATAATAAATAAATAGACGAGACAATAATTGTCTATTTAAATGTAGTAATTTGCATATTTGTGCTTTTTCGTGCGCCTTAGGAAAGAAAGTAATTTTTATTTGATTTTAATTTACAAAAGCTCATGCTATGCATTAAAAGGTTAATATATTTGTCTAATTTAAAATGTGTATTTGAAATATTCATAAAATTTTTTATATGAATCATATTGAATATAAATTTTCCATGGGAGCCTTTTTCTGTAATTTAATATTAATATTCATTATTTGTGGGCGTCCACAGGAAACCGGCCCTTGTGGGCAGATCTAGTTTGGGAGATTTTCGCGTTTTTCTGAGTCAGGGTCAAAATTATTATTTTCGGATTCAAGTGGGTAATATTAAGACCTATACTGAATCTTTTGATACTGCATTTATGTCCTGAAAGCCAACATTAAATACGTTTTTCTCGAAAACCGATTTTTCCAGTTCCAACTTCACACCTACCCCGGCGGCTCATTTTTCAACCTAAATGGTTCTTCTTGGGCTTAAAATGCCGGATACTTATCTGACTATATGATTCTGTATGTAACTTTATATCGGCCAGCAGGGCGCTTTTCAGGCGGAACACATATTTGTTCCCAGCTAGAAAGTTAAAGAAAAGCTGAAAAATTCTCAAAAGTTGGTTATAAACCATAATAAGTGTTTAAACAATTACGTTTGTTACCTTGCATTGATTATTATCTCACTAAGAAAATAGTGGACAATAAAACTTTAGTTAAACAATTATTTTTGTTAAATTTCGTTAATTTTTACCTCACTCTAAGTGAACAATTGACAAAAAGCGATAAATTTCAGAGAAATGCCGCAAATTGCTGGCATCCTTCAAAGAGAATATTATTAAAAACATTAAGAAATTGTGCAAACAATTATGTTTCTGAACTATTATCAAATATTTTCAGAGAGTGCTTTCATATTTACTCTTTGTAAATTATTAAATTCTCGACGTTTATCAAGGTGGTATGATAAAAAACCTGCGGTTACTTTAAACATAAATTATATGAGTTTTTCAAGGTAAAATAACTACGCACATGCGAGAGTTTAACTTCTACGAAATACATTATTTTTATAGTAATTGAAATTTTTCATCTCAACAAGCCTCGAAATAATCTACAGACGCGATTCATGCAGGGGAAGGGGAAACACAAACATTTCAGAACAATATCTATACACGAAACATCAGAATATTAATTAGTTACGCTGCTGTCAACATTCTTCGTTTCTGCTATAATCAGTTGTTCCTACATTTTGAACAATGAGGCACCTCATTATTCTGCTCTTAACCCTGGACGTTATTTTTAACCTTATTGGTAAGTCAAGAATAAATTAATAAAATTTTCTTATATTTTTGTAGTAAGTATGCTGAAACATCTATGATACAGGGTGTCACAAAAGTTAAGTTCATTCCTAAAGTAACTTTTAACAAGGAATTCAGTGCTGACTTTTATTTTGATCTCGACGATGACCTTCAAGGTTTTTTCAAGGTCACATTTTTAAAAAATGGAAACCCCCCTTTTTTACATCGGCAATCGATAGAGCAGGAAATTTTACGTTCAAATATGTACCCAGGTCATACATAGTAACATTGCAAACTTGAAGGTCACTCTAGGGTCATTTTAGCTCAAACAAGGTCTGCATACCTCTGGGAATAGAAGCTTGACAAATTTCTTCCAAACGAGCAAAGTTGCTTACTTTAACAAGGCGTATTCAGTAATAAAAGTCACCATCAAATTCTTCGTTGAAAGTTACTTACACTTCCATTTTTTTACAGAATTTTCTTAAAACTAACCCTTGAAACTAACATCCTTCCACACCTTATCTCTAACGCCGCTCGCTCTTATCGTCTTGCCTTCCTCGCACGCATGTCCCTATTTTCTCGCTTTGCCTCGCATTACCAAACTTTTCCTCCGCTGCTAATACCTAATACTTATCTACTATTTACAATATTTACATTTACTTATATTTACTTTCTCCTCTATTTACAATCTTTCCTTCTCCATTCCTCTTCCTCCTTCCTTCTCTTCTTCACAATCTTACCCAAGACTCCCTCCACCTATGCTACTGCCCTTTTGACCCCCCTTTCATGCATCAATACCTCCATGCATATCCCACTGTTTTTCACCTCTACGCACTCCTCCAACCAGTGCTTCACTCTTGCCTCCCCCTCCCTGCATAGTTCACACATCCTCTTTTCCCTAGCGAGCCAGAACCTATTGAAACCCTCCATGCACCCACATCTCATCCTCGCTATAAGCTCCTGACTTCCTTTCTCTCCTTTCTCACACAAATATTGCGCTCTTGCCCTTGGCATAATCCACACATAGTTCCCATTAAACCTTGTCTCTCTTATTCTCTCTTTCCCTGCTGTCTTCTCTCTCTCCATGCCGATTTTCTTAACGAACTCATATACCTTGATTCCTTCCTCATGCATCCTTCTCACTTCACTCATGTGCAGTCCATTCGTTCTAAAATAGCTTTCTCTTTCAACTACCACCTTCCCACCCCCTCACCTGTCCTCCTTTTCCCACCAACACTCCCTAACCAGCTTACTTCCCCCCTCTTCCAACAATTTCTCCTCATATTTACACGCCCGACTCCCCGCTAGAATCCCTACACTCGTTCTCCCCGTCTCCCTCCTGACAATATAATTAGGCGTGTTCCTTGCCAGCCCCAGTGTCCACTTTACATACCTCTCCCGTGTCCTATTTGCCTCTTCGCATTCCTTCCACCCCCACACCTCTACTCCATACAATAGCACACTCATCACTAGTGAGTCAAACAATTTCATTCTCCTTCCAAAATCATCTGCGAATAACTTTTTTTCCAACCCCCACACCTGCCTCATCACCACATTTGCCCTCCTCACTCTCTCTTTTATATGACCATCCACTCCGCCATTCCTCTGAAACAAGAAGCCCAGATACAGAAACTCTGTCACCTCCTGCACCGCCTTTCCCTTCCACTTCCACTCCCCTCCATTATCCCTTCCCCCTCCTCTTATGAGCACCATAACCTTGGACTTTTCCGCATTCAGTTCTAACCTGTTCTTATCCAGGTATCTGCTCAACCTCTTCATCATTTTCTTTAAGGCCTCCTCGCTTTTTGCCAACAACACTATGTCATCTGCATACGCTCATGACCAAATTCTAACCCGTCCTATCCTGACTCCTCCTACCACTCCGGCCTCCAGCTTACTTTCCATATCCGCAATTAAAATCGCAAAAAGCGTTGGGCTAAGCGGACACTCTTGTCTTAACCCCCTATCCATCCAGAATCCCTCCGAAATCCCCAGCCCTCCTCTTACCTTATCTTTGGTCTCTTCATATACATATCATCTCCCTTACCCTCTCGGTCAGGCCTGTCCCCACTCTCCTATCCTCCATCGCCACCCACATCCTCCCCCTATCCACCGACCGAAACGCGCCTTTTAGATCCACAAAAAACGCGTACACTCTCGACCCCTTCTTCGCTAATTCTCTATCCACCACGTGCTGCAGAACGTAGATATTGTCGATAGTACTCCTACCTGCCCTAAAGCCCGCCTGCGTCTCCGGCAATATTCCTTTCCCCTCGACATCCTTCCGCAGCCTCTCCGCTACCACCATCGCGTATACTTTATATGCCGTATTCATTAGCGTAATCCCTCTATAATTTTCCTGCCTATCCTCATCTCCTTTCTTATACAGAGGCACTATTAACCCTTCTCTCCACCCTCGTGGGAATCCCTCCCCCTCCATACTTTCTTCACTACCTCCTTCAGCCTCTCCCTAACCTCTTGTGTACTAAACAGCCATGCTTCGTTCTCTACCCCATCCAGCCCTGCTGATTTTGACCTTCTTAACTTCCTTATCTGTTTCTCTATCTCCTCGTCATTCAACTCCTCCATCTCTGCCTCCCCCGTTCTTCTACTCCCATCATCTCTCTTCATTGAATCCGATCCCTGAAATGATTCTTTAAAAAACTCCCTTCACTCCTCACTCCCTATCTTGTCGCTTATCCCTACTCTACGCTTCCTAAACCTATTTATTATTTTCCAGACGTCCCACTCTGTAAAATATTATGTAAACTCATATATGGTAAACCATTATTATTATTGATATCACTTCTTTGCATAATTAGGTATAATAATTGGATAGACTTTGAAGATTCAGTTATGTTCGTTCTTTGCCGAATTTTAAGTTTCGAAGCCGAAATATAAAATTTCGCTCTTTAGAATTCGAAACTTTGAAATTCTTCTGCATTTTTGAAGAAAAAAAAATATATTTCTTAGGGGGAAAAACCGAAAAAATTCGGGATTTGTAGGATTGTAAAAACGTGATATTGGTGGAGGTGACGCAACCGATTTAAAAGCTTCACATTACACTTCTATCATTGTGGAAATAAAGTTTCTAATTAATTCAAATAAAGAAAATTAGTCATATTTGAAATTTGCTTTATTTTATATTAATTTTATATTTATTATTACCACAAAAATAAATTTGTATCTTATAAAGGAATGATTTCCAATCAAAAACAGAATAATGCAATGAATCTTCAAACAAAAAAAAAACTAATTTTTAACAAAGTAGTTCATCTTCCAACCATAGGGTTGAATTTTTGACCAAAATTATGATTTTTTTAAAAATAGTTGAACTTTTACCAATTATTTGAATTTGTAACCAAGTAGTAGAATATTGAACCAAGCATGATGAATTCCGAACCGAAAATATAATAGTAGAATTCTTTAAAAATAGGAAAAGGGAGGAATAGGGAAAAGGGTGTAAAGCCTCAAATAAGAAAGTGATTTTCAAACTTATTTAATAATAATTATTATTATAATTACCCTTGGAGAGATCTCTTTCGCAATTTTGTTTGAAATTCGTTTTTATTTTCTTTGAAAAATAATTTTGTTAACTGAGAAATTACAAATTTATCTTTTTTGATAAAAATTCGTTTTTTGGTAAGAATTTAAGTATTGTGATGAAAATTCGATTTTTCAAATAAAAGCGTAAATATTGAATTTTTGGTTGAAAATTCGTCCTTCTTGGCACAAATTCAATTTTCTTGATTGAAAATTCATTTTTTTGTCGTTACATTTTTTTTTAACTTAAAATTCGTGTATTCCACTTTGTTTGGAAATTGATCTTTTTTATTTAAACAGTGAACTAGTTGATTGAATGTTCATTCACTTGGTTGAAAATTCGTCTTTTTGGATATTTAGGTATTTCTATTGGTTAATGATTTATCTTTCTGATTTATCTTGAAAACATTTTTTTTTAAATATTATTAGTAAAATACTCATCATGAATCAGCCCTGAATACATATTACTCCATCGACGAAGTTTTATCTTTGACATCTGGAAACAATTTTTGATTATTTGAACAATTAAAAATGGTTGTATAGAAACTAAGGGAATATTCATGATATTCCTTCGCATCCTGTTTCCCCTATTACTTTATTTTTAAAGAAAATTTTTAAGCTTCTTAAGGAATTTGAAGCTAAATTTTTTTTAGGCTGATATATGAAATATAAACATGAATATCCCAACAGAACAAGCTTCAAGTCTATAATTAATGAAATACCGATTAAGATAGCATATATAAATTCTGATGAAATACCAGATTACTAATTTGTTACACTGATAAGCACATTCTTTATTAACGTACAAATCAGTTTTTCTTCTAATTGCCAAATATGAGGTTCGTTTATACTATTGCCTCTATCTTGACGGTGATACTCAGTTCTATTGGTGAATTTTATACTATACTATTTTCATAATCTTAAAAACGTTTCAAAGCGTTCTGAAAATAAAAATTTCAGTAATTTAATTTAATTAAAACTCTTTGAAGTCCTATCCAGACAAGCATAATGCGTAATTTTGTACTGTTATATCAAAAGTGTCTTATTTGAAATCCCTCAAATCTTATCAGCGCAAGATTTACATTAAATTCTATGTTTCGGAATGCCAGAAATTTTTATCAAATTCTCTTCGCATGGGAATCTTATACTTTTCTATCAATAGTTTCTCATCAAAATTCTAATTATCTTATTACCACGGCACTTGTATCAAATTGGATGCTCTAGAATCTCAGGAGTTTCTTTTCTACTGTATCTGACCAGAAATCTTATACTTTTTCATCAAAAACTTCTTATTTGAATTCCAGAAAATTTTATCCACTCAGGAATATCATCAAATCCTACGTATCAGAATTTTGGAAGTTTATATGAAATTATCTTGGATTCTAGAATTTGTGTAGCAATCTAGATATTTAGCCTTAAAATCGAGACATGAAGTTGTATAATCGAGGATTTGAAGATTAAGGTGGAAAAAAAAGGAAAATATAAATGAATAAGTGCGAAAGCCCGACATCCGTCTAGGAACGTGAAGAACTCCGCTTGTTCAGTCACTTGTTTTCACGTTCCAAGCGGGATGTCGGGCTTTTTCCCCTATTTATTTATATTCTTCTCTGTTTGCTCTCACTATTTATTCATTTCGAATCATGTTTTTCACTTTCTGTTGGATTTTTCTTTTGACTTTCTCTTCGATTTTTAACTTGTACTAGATTGGAAATATATTTATTTGACAGATAAGGGTCCAAAACAGTGACCAAAACGTTGCAAAAATAATTATCGAATCTTTCATTCCGACCTTCATTTCCATTACTTGCTTCGCTATCTAATACAAAACAAGGTCGCGACTAAACGCTCAAGATTCTGATCATTCTTCAGAAAAATAAATATTTAAAGTTCGTAAATGAAGACCAAAAATAAATTTCGCTTTTTTGACTTTCGATCTTTAGAGCACAACATTTGTTTTGATTGATAGCTGAATCAAAAAGGTTGCCATATTAAAACGCTCAAATATCTGTATTCACAAAATATTACTTTTTAATTATTGATTACATTTTGCTGTACAATTTAGAACAGTTGAATTTGATCTTTGGAAACTAACTTCCACATTGTTCATATATTGAAGCTTTCTATTAGAAATAAAATTCAATGAGAAAATGTTAACAGAAGATTACGTGTAAGCTTTTTCTAGCAAAATAATTGGTCCGAAATCTAACGCTCAAGTCATTTCCGAATATAGTAAATTGTTCCTGAAATATTTTTTTAGTTTATCAAGTCAGGAGCAAATCATAATCATTGCACCCGAACCAAGTAGCCAAACAAAACTTTCGTGATTGTTGAGTAATCGTAATAAGTTTTTAAGCATGACTTGTAGACTATTATTAATAATAAAAAAAAATTCTTGAAACAAAATGTAATCGTCTTCTTGCAGAACTAAGTTCACAATTTGATGGTTTGCCTCATGGCGCTCCTTTTCCTGGTGTTTCTCGCGGTGGCCCATCTTCTTCTTCTGACAGACAAAATTCTCCTGCCAGGTCTGTTCCTCCTGCCAGTTCTCATCGTGCAAGGTCTAGGTCTCCTTCTGCCAGCAATATGGCTCCACCTACCGGGGTTGCTTTTTCTGACGTGCTTGGATATAGACTTGACCAGCTTCAATTTATTCGGCTTATTTAAAAAAAAAAATCCGAATCGGCTTTTCGAACTTCAAAGGTACACTTTTCCTGCGAATAAACGAATTAAAGTATACGGAAGACGTGATGTTTATATGCCCGTCCCAACCCAAGAACAAATTGTACTATCAACTTCCAATGGTGACGTCTTTGGAATATTAACGAGTATTAATACACTTGCTGGAATATATAAATATAATCCCGGTATGAAACGTAAATCACGAGCAAAAATAAACATGGAAAGCGGCACGGTTACCCCATTGACCCCAGATGAAATCGAGGAAATTCCAGTAGGCTTTCAACAACGCATTACAACTGATTTCAGAATCGAGCATGTGAACGACAGTGATAGGTAACCAAGGATTTCAGGCTTTTATTACATTTTTTAAAATTCCTTTCAATTCACTCTGAATTCTTTGCAATGTCGTTGAAATCCACTGGACTTAATGGATCTGTAAAATATTTTGTATTTTTTACAATTCATCTTGAAGACTTTTAAGCTGAACTTGAATTCTTATGGGTCTTATGTAATTCTTATTTACTAATTCTATTCAATTCCATTTATCTAAGTCTAATAGAATATTTCTTGATTTCAAAAAGTAGATTCTATTTATTTGAATTTTCTTTTAACATATCTTGACTCAGTATGAATTCCATCAAATTCTCTTAATTTCCTTCAAATTCTTTGAAATTGACTGCAATTTTAATGAAAACAATTCTCTTGAATTTAACTCTGAAAGCATAATTTTTCACTCTAACTTCTTTAAAATTCTTTTACAATCTTTAAAATTATCTTCAATTTTTTTCAAGTTACATCAATTTATAATTTGATAAGAATTTAAGACGTTTTGAACAAAGTGTAGATTTTTTAAGGTTTTTACATCGTAATGGTTTTCAAAATTTTGGGAAAATTTCAAATACATCTTTTATTTTGATAATCTAATTTTAAGTAAATATTCAATAAGATTTTAAATAATTTCAAATGATTTTCTAAAGTTACAAAAAAGAGTGACCAAGATTTTAAAGCCAACTTTCTCAATTTTGCAGAATCACAAAATTTTAGGAAAAATTCAAATTATTTCAAAAGATATTTAGAAGAAAAGAATATATAACAAATTTTAAACTTAAAATTATTCCAACGAATTATAAAAATATTTACATTTTTGAAGATTTGGAACCAAAAGCTTAGAAGCGTTTCAAGAATTTTGAGATGTTTCAAGAGAATAAGAAATTTTTCTTAAGATTTGTGGGAGAATTTCAAATAATTTTTCAATTTAGATCTATTTTTAAAAATATTTCAAAAGAATCCAAAAGATTTCAAAGATTGGTAAAAAGGAATCTATACGATTTTCGGAATTTTTTCTTTAATTTTACAGAATTTTTTGAAAGTTTTAGGAAAAATTCTAATCATTTTAAAATATATTTAGAAGCCTATTCAAAATTTCAAAGATAATTTAAAATTTGAAGAGATTTCAAAAAACTTAAAATACAATGTAGATTTTTGAAGACTTCGAATTACGATTTAGAAGTTTTTTCCAATTTTAAAAAGTTTCAAGATAGTAAAAAAGTAATCTTAAGAATCCGAGGAATATAAAAAGTGATTATTCATTTGAAGAAGTTAATTTTAAGAAAATATCTAAAAATATTTCGAAACATTAGGAAAGATTTCCAAAATTTTTGAAGAGAATAAAAAATGCTAAACTTTGCAAAATTGATAAGCTGTTGTTAATTTTTTCCAAGCGCGCAATTAGTGATGCTAGTATATCTAAAGAGGGGTGTAACAATATATTTCCATAATGTCGCAATTTTTGTTGTAGAAAAATCGATTGGCTTTTCACCACTTGAAGTTATTTTATATCATAAATTAAAATGTTTT
Source organism: Andricus curvator (assembly GCA_932195095.1). Taxonomy (NCBI): domain Eukaryota; kingdom Metazoa; phylum Arthropoda; class Insecta; order Hymenoptera; family Cynipidae; genus Andricus; species Andricus curvator. Next base: position 345,244 of record CAKNYM010049292.1, on the reverse strand, counting down.
AAAATTAAATTCTCTTCGTCCAAGGCCCAGGTCTCCTGTTGCTCGGTGCATGGCTCCACCTATCAGGCTTCGTTCCTCTGACGGATCTTCATATGGACTCGACCAACTTCCGTTTATTCTGCTTACTTCCATGAGAAATCCGAACCGGATATTTGAACTTCAAAAATACACTTTTCCTGCAGATAAACCAATTTTATTGCTTGAAGGGACGAATAAATATGTACCGATGCCAAAACAAGAACACATTGTATTATCAACATTTTCTGGTGACGTCTTGGCAATATTGGAGAGCAGTAACTATCTTGCTGGAATATATGCCTACATTCCGCCCACTAGCGGTAAAAGACGGGTAAAAATAAACATGCAAAGTGGAACAATTACCCCATTGCCCATAGATGAAACGAGGGAAGTTCCAGTGGGCCGCCTTCGCCCCATCTTAAATTATTTTAGAGTACAACATGTACACCACTATCATCCACGTAATTCAATCAGTTAAAAAAATGTAAAAATGAAGAAAATGTCTTCGAACCAATGCCATCTCAAAATATTATGAGTAACTTGTAATTACAAGTAATAATAAAAACTCAATGTATTATGATTCCCAGGGCTTTGTCCTTTTGTCAATCCTCTATCCAGCCTTTTTTGGAAACAGATAAAAAGTTCTGCTTAATTTCTTCACCAAAATATTTTTCGCACACAATTATTATAGGGTTTTAATGATTTAATTTTAATAACTTTTCTATAACTCAAAGTATCTTTAGTGCAGGTGGAACCCAACAAAGTGCTCGTGAAATAAGCACCATATAATTATAAATACAGCAAAGTGGAAACACTCGAGATCGAATTTAAAAAGCTAGATTTAAATGCAGTTATTTGAAGATTTGTGCTTTTTCTTACGCTTAGGAAAAAAAGGTTATTTTTATTTGATTTTGATTTACAAAAGCTCATTCTATTCATTCGAAGGTTCTTGACAAGTCAAAAGGAATGGTATCTTTAGATAATCCAAACAAATCTTACTTTCATGAACGAATGATTACGGGTCTACTTTTTCACCTTAACGTTCTGGAACGGAAAAATTTCAATTATTTTTGGAGGACCAAAGAAAAACCGGATGGTCAGAATAATTTGAAGCTTGTGTCCTCAAAAGTTAAACTTCTTTAGAATTATGCATTCAAAATGCACAAGAAGTTGCTTCTCAGCATTCCAGTTCTCAATATATCTAAATATATGTTTCAGGACAGCTTCTAGTATTTTCCCAGTTGGTCACAAATTTTTCGGAATTAGAAATTCTAAACTAACTTTTTGAAAATAATGAGTGAAGCAGTTAAGAATTGCGTAAATGGATATAGCTTCTAGGTATTTACTGATATCTTATCACTTTAGCTATAAGATTGAAAAATTGGGCAATAAGAATAAAGCGATCAGAACAAAATGTTCGATCTTTCTGTTTAAGACTCAGATTGTTATCGTGGTACTATTTGAAAAAATCTTATTATTATTCCCAAAATAGGTTTTATTGATGAAACTCAATTCTATTTCTTGGATTATTTAATTAAATATAAACATGAATATCTCAGAAGGACCAGCTTGACGTCGATAACACATGCAATTGCGATTAAGATATCAGATATATTCACTAACAAACCACCAGAATATTAATTCGATACACTGTCAACAAGTTTCTTCATTAACGTATAAATCAGTTCCCCCTCTAATTGCAAAAAATGAGGATTGTTTATACTGTGGTTTCTATCTCGACGTTGATACTTAGTTCTATTGGTGAATATAATACTATTTGGTGAAAATTCGTCTTTTTTGATGAATTTAACTTCATTTGATATAAAATTTAAACATTTTCTAGTTTCAATATCAACTATTATATTTTGAATTCAAAATTTATCTTTTTTTGTTAAAAATTCAACTGCTCGATTCAATGTTAAACAAATTTGTTAAAAATTTTCTTTTTTGTTTGAATGTTTATTGTAGTTTGAAGTTCATTTTTCGGTTAACACTTGTGACAGGGTAAATTTGACATACCTGTCACTTCAAATAAAATCCCACATAAACGGATCTAAGGAAATTTAATTGCGACCAAGTGCGAAAGTCACATCTCGTCCAGGAGCAATCACCAAAAGTTGTATATTTAGATTATTTATTTCTTGCATGCATCTGTTTCCATTTTTACAATGACCACCTGTCAAATTTGGACATCGACATCAACACCACGGAAGCCAAGGATAAGCCGTCACATCAGAGGCCTAGCAGGATTCACTAACGCACCCTGAGTAAAGGACCTATCACCAACCCATAGTCCTACCATCTCACGTCTCCATGGTTACCGATTTCAATCCAAAATGGCGGGCCTCAAACATCCTGTTTAATTATTCACGCACCTAACCGCCAGCTTCTATCGACCTCTGTGCGATAGGTCACTAAGACGTGACGTCACGATGTCCACGCCACCGACAACAACTCCATGGCAACCAGGCTTGGGCTCGATCACGTTGAAGGATCGACAGAGGTTACCAGCGCACTCAGGAATAAGTACCAATATCTAGTTTACAACTCAGCAATGCTTCCGTCGCCATGGTTACCGATCTAATCAGATTCTCACAAGACGCCGCCATCTACTTCTATCCTCCGAACACCATGTCACGGAGGCGTGACGTCACAAATCTCGGCCGACCGCACGACTCTGGTTTTACTATACTTGAACTTGTTAGTAACTATGGACCCCAGCTAAGTGCCATATTACCAGGACATGTGACGTTACGATCCTTACGCTGTAACATTATGATCAGAAAGCTGGTGAGTGTGGGCTCATTGATCGTCGGGCGGACTATCGAATGAGCTTATAAACCATAGAATGCAGCCATCATGGAGGAACTATTGCGGAGTAAATCGAATTACGTAAAAATTATAAAACTCGGTAACCTTGCGCCGTTGTCAATTTTAGGACTTAACTAGGAATATTATTGTCTTATTTACATGCAGATATATTTGCGAATAATTGTTTATAGTTCTAGTTAGTAATTATTTACCTAGTTCGTAGCTTCTCCGATAGTTGCGCTGCGACTTTATGATTGTGAATGCCCCTTCATGCGAGCAGCCTTCGATTTCACGGTCTTGGTGCGTCGCATGACTCTGCCACTTTCGTTCTTGGTCTGCTAATGGCAGGAAGTGTTTACGGATAACCGATTTTGAATCTGATTTTGCGATCCTGGGAATTGACCATGCTAAGCGATTAATCGGAAACTTGATTTTGATTCGGATTCCGATTTTGTATTTTGTTAGATTTGTCGAAAAGGGTACAAAATATCCACCACACCAGTGATGTCGAAGATAAACTTTTGTACTTAAGGGCAAGCAACGCAATTTGCGGGTTGTATGGTAGAATTTTGTTACATTACGACCCATTGCCTCGCTGGCCCGTCCCATTCTTTTGGTTGCAGAATTATCATTTCATTCGAAAATTCGTCGTATTCGGTAGAAAATCAATATTCTTGGTAGAAAATTAATATTCCTGTTAGATGCATCATGTATATTGTCAAAACTTCATATTTTGGGTTAAAAAATTTACCCTTTTTGTAGAAAATTCTTCTGTTTAGGAAAATATGAAATATTTTTCTGTTTTTAGAAATACAACTAGTGGAAAATTTATCTTTTTGGGTTGAGGATTCAACTATTTCGTAGAAAATTGGTCTATTTTAGTTGAATTCGTCTGTCTTTTATTTTTTCCGTCCCAAAATTCAACTATTTGGTCGAAAATAACCGTTTTTGTTGTAATTAAACTCGGATCTGAAACAGAACCATCTTCAAATTCATTTTCTAAGCCATTAACAATATTGAGAATACAAATTGTTTGTGAAATTGAAAAAAAAAATTTCTAAATACTGAAGTTCTGAAAAATTTTGAAACGAGTTAAATAATTGATTGGATTATCAATTCTAATACAATGTTCTAAGCAATTGCCCGGACGTGTGTATAGCGTGTGTGGATGTGTGTGTAGATGTGTGTGTGTGTGGGGATGTCACACTTTTTTGTGAACACGATAGGTTGAAAACGGTTTGCAGATAAATTGATGAAATTCGGAGGGCTTATTTTCCTTACTAATATCTTGAAACTGACGGAAAGATTTCTAAAAATATTCATTGCAATCGTTTTAGCACTCCATAATATTTTGAAAATCGGTTTTTTATAGTAAAACTTTTTAAATCAGCATAATTCAAAGTTGATGCAAGAATATAAAAGATTCCTTGGTTCGAGATGAATCGATTTACCTATAAAATTGATACATTTTATTGAAGAGTAGGGAAGTTATGGTAATTTATATATTTTGAAAATCGGTTTTTTATAGTAAAACTTTTTTTATTAACATAATTGAAAGTTGATGCAAGGACAGAAAAGATGTGTTGATTCGAGTCGAATCGATTGACCCATAATATTAATATATTTTATTGAAGCGTAAGGAAGCTATGGTAATGCATAGTATTTGAAAATACGGTTTTTTGTAGTAAAACTTTTTTCATTAACGTAATTCAAATTTGATGCAAGAACAGAAAATATCCCTTGATTCGAGACAAATGAATTGATCTATAATATTAATACGCTTTGTTAAAGATTAGGCTGAGAAAGGGATAGGGTGCGCCAGAACTTTCCCCTTCCCTTTTCCAGCTTGAAAAATTAACATTTCAAATACAAAATTTGATTTGTCTGATTTTTCCTTGTATTAAAAAATTATTAGTATTATTTTGTAATCTTGTATTTTTTGTAAATTTCGATTATTAAATTGAGCAAAATGAAGACTTTGGTTTGTCTATTATTGAAAAAAATAACTAATGCTTCCCCTATGAGGAAGCAAATAAATTTTCTAACGGGAAGCAAAGCGCTCGTGAAATGAGCACCATATAATTATTGATACGAACAAAGTGGAAACACTGGAGATCGAATTCACAGCTAGTTTATATTTGTATGGATGCTGAATTTTTGTACGTATCTGAAAATCTTAACTGTCTCAACAAATTTCTAGAACTTTGTATTTCCTGATCCGTACGAGATACGTATTGTCTAATGGGCGCTTCTTATTCAAATATTGTTAGTCATATACTGTTATACTTAAGGCGTAATATTTTTTTAATCTTTGATCAAATATCGTTTATATTTGAGAAACTTACATGTGGAATTGATCATTTAAAAACCATTGAATTTCAAACTTCTAGAAATTGTCTAATTGTTAATGTTTTTGAAATTCAATTGCTTATTTCAAAATGCTATTAAAAAAAATTGTCTAAGCCATTTTTTTACCTTTCTCGTTTTTGAATGCAATCTAGGACTTCGAAACAGGTATGAGAATAACTTCCGAATGTTGAGATAACCACACAATAATCTAAAAATTAATCGGAATACAATTGTATATATAATGTTTGAGTTCACTAAATATAGGAAATTACAAAGTTAAAGTGTGATAGCCGGTTTGAATTTCCAAAAAGAAAAGGTTTATGTTTTCTCAACCGAGTTTAATTGTACATGTTGTAATTGCTTTTGAATTTTTAGCTGCACAGGAGACTCTCGGGTAGCGAAACTCCTCATCCAGATCTTCACACTGAAATAAAGGAAGTAACTATTTGCGGATTCACTGGACCATTCGAAGTTTCTTTATAAAAACTGGTTTTTCTGAGTTGTTTGAATACTCTTCTCGTTCAGTGGGACAAATACTGGTACTGGTCCAGGCGTTGATTGGTTTAGTACGGCGAGGTTGATTGTCCTTCTGGTGATTCACCGTTGCGGTGGTTGACAAGGAGGATTTGTCAAAGGAGTCTATTAGTGGGCAGGTAGGCTCAGGTCCCCTGCTGGTACTTAAAGGTAATGATGTTTTTACAATGGACTTTTCAAAAGAATCTTGGGGCTTAGTTTCACTTATTTAAAGGGATTTGAAATTTAAAAATTGAATTCAGTTCGATTGAAATTTGCGAAGCACAACACTGATTTGACTTTTATCTTTCAATTTGTATTTCAACTACTTGAAAATGGTTTCCAAATAACCGGCGTCTACCTGGTATTTCAATATTAACTCGAGAATGTGCTATAGGGCAGAGCTGCCGCCTGATTTGAAGTTTGTAGATGGACTTGAGTTTTCAAGGAGAGCTTCCGCCCGATTTGAATTTCGTAGATCGACTGACTTTCCGATGTACTTTTGAGCAGAGCTTCCGCCCGATTTAAAATTTGGAGATAGACTGATGTTCTAAGTCTGATCCTTGGTTTATATATGATGGAATCCATTGTGATCAGAACGAAAAACTTGATAACCATGAACTTGACGATGAGGGAAAGTAATGATCGGAATCAATTTATATTCAGGTGCCTAGATCTCAAGGCGTAGTACACAGGGGTGCCGTTCCTTGAGGTAAAGGAACTAGTCATTTTTCCGCCCTCTTCAATGTTTCGTGGCTGATTTTTGTGAGCTTTGTGAGATTTTTGTGTTTAGACTATTGATTTTATCATGATGGATAAAAATGTATATGCACGATTTTATGCGTTTTTATAAAAACATAATCCTTTTCGATCATAATCAATAACATAAATTATAAGTATAAATATAGCGATTATTAATAATATAAGTATAAATAATACAGTTATAATACGTCACAAGACGTGACAGAGGCATATTAATAATGTAATTAATTATATTTTTAGAATTGAAATATTACTTTTGAAAATAAATATAGCTTCTAGGTATTTATTTAAATTTGATAATCCTAGAGAGAAGAATGAAAAAAATGAAGGAGGTAATAATACAGCTCTTTATTATTCACAAAGTGGACTCACCTGAGGCAAATAAATTTTTTTTCAGACTGATATATGAAATATAAACATGAATATGCCAGCAGAACGAGTTTGACGCCTATAATTGAAGACATAAGAATTGAGATCACGTGTATAAACTCTGATGAAACACCAGAATAATAATTTGATACACTGATAAACACATTCTTTATTAACGTACAAATCAGTTTTTCCTCTAATTGCCAAATATGAGGATCGTTTATAGTGTGGTCTTTATCTTGACGGTGATACTTAGTTCCATTGGTAAATATAATACTATACTATACTTTTAATCTTAAAAATGTTTTTAAGCTTTCCAAAAGTAAAAATACCTGCATCGCAATATGCATTCCATCCTAATTGTTATTTTATCTGAAAGGATAATCATTCAGAAAAGTAATTTAAGCGGCAGGGAGACCTATATACTCATTTAGCCATTTTTGTTCAAACCTTTCTATCTAACTTTTCCATAAAACTCTATCTATCTAGGAATCCTGTACCTTTCTGTCAATATGTTTTCATTAAAATTCTTTTGAATCTTATCAGTACAAGACTTGTATCAATTTCTTTGTTTCGGAATCTAGGAAATGACTATAAAATACTATCTCAAAAATCGTATACTTTTCTATCAACAGTATTCAATTGAAACTCTTTGAAGTCCTATCCAGGCAAGAATCTATCAAACCCAATGCTATGTCGGTTATTTCTATCTAATTTTATCCTTTGCGTAATTGTTTACTGTTCTATCAAAAGTTTCTCATTGAAACTCCATCAAATCTTATCAGCACAAATATTAAATGTTTCAGAATACCAGAAATTTTTATCAAATTCTCTTCGCATAGGAATCTTATACTTTTCTATCAATAGTTTCTCATTAAGATTGTAATTAATCTTATTACCACGCGACTTGTATCAAATTCGATGTTCTAGAATTTTAGGAGCTTTTGTCCAACTGCATCCGATGAGAAATCGTATACTTTTTTATTAAAAACTTCTTATTTTAATCCCAGAAAATTTTCTCCATGCAGGAATTTCATCAAATCCTACATATAAGAATTTTAGAAGTTTCTATCAAATGATCTTGGATTCTAGAATTTGTGTAGCAATCTAGATATTGAGCCGTGAAATTAAGATAGAAGGTTTTATAATCCAGAATTCAAAGATTTAAGAGAAAAACCAACAAAAATATAAATAAATAAGGGCGAAAGCCCGACATCTCGCTTGGAACGTGAGGAACTCCACTTGTACACTCATTCGTTTTCACGTTCCAAGCGGGAGCTCGGGCTTTCGCCCTTATTTATTTATATTTTCCTTTGTTTTCTCTTAATGTTTATTTATGTTGAATCATGTTGTTCACTTTGTGTTGGATTTCTGCTTTGACTTTCTCTTCGATTTTCAACTTGTACCAGATTGAATAAATTTTTTTGGACAGAGGAGGGTACAAAACAGTGACCAAAACGTTTCAAAAAGAATTATTCAATCTTTTATTTTGACCATCATTTCCATGACTTGCTTCGCTATTTAATACAAAAAAAAGTCGCGTCTAAACGTACAAGATTCTAATCATTCTTTAAAAAAAAATATTTGAAGTTCATAAATGAAGATCAAAAATAAATTTGGCTTTCTTTACTTTCGATCTTTAGAAGACAAAATTTGTTTTGATTGATATCTGAAGTCAAAAAGGTTACCAAATTGAAACGTCAAATATTTCTATTAAAAAAATATTACTTTTCAATTATTGATTTCATTTTGTTGTACAATTTCGAAGAGTTGGATTTGATCTTTGCGAATGACCTTTCAGACTGTTCATATATTGAAGCTTTCTATTAGAAATAAAAAACTGTATTTTAGTTTGTGCGAAATGGAGCACAATTGAATATCAAAGGTAAAGTATCCCTGAGTAGGTCAAACAAAACTTTCTAACAGTTTTATATAAATTGTAGTAAATTATTCAGAATGGTAATTTAAGCTGTGGGAAGACCTAACACATATGATAAATCTTTTTGTCGAATTTTATTCATCTGATAAATATATTTATTTATTCATCATTTATTTATATATTTAGACAGAATCTGATAGATATTTTTGATATTTCGAGATACAGGATTTCGTACAGTTCAAGTCATTTCCGAATATAGTAAATTGTTAGTTGAATATAGTAAATCATTGAATCTGAATCAAGTACACAAATAAAACTTACGTGATTGTTGAGTATATATACCATTAAACCATTTCCCTTTCAGGGTAGGCGTGACACTACCCGATTCGGGTAGTGTTTCTAGGTTTTTCTTGTAGTTATAAATAACGACAAGTGTGGGCTCACCACACCCACGATGTGCCAACAGCACTCATGTCAGTATTCTTGAATGGTCACCCATCCAAGTACTAACCGCGTCCAACGCTGCTTAACTTCAGTGATCTGACGAGAACTGTGTTTTTCAGCGTGGTATGGCCGTTGGCCATAAGTAATCGTTATTAATTCTTAAGCATGACTTGTAGATTATTATTGGTAATAAAAAAACATTTATTCTTTAAAAAAATGTAATCGTCAGTTTTTTCTTGCAGAATTAAGTTCACAATTTGATGGTTTGCCTGTTGATGCCCCTTTTCCTGGTGTTTCTCACCGCGGCCCATCTGCTTTTTCTGACCGAAAAAATTCTCCTACCAGGCCTGTTTCTCCTGCCAGTTCTGTTCGCGCAAGGTCCAGGTCTCCTTCTGCCAGCAGTATAGCTCCACCTACCGAGGTTGCTTTTCCTGACGTGCTTGGATATAGACTGGACCAACTTCAATTTATTCGGCTTATTTCAAAAAGAAATCCGAATCTGCTTTTCGAACTTCGAAGGTACACTTTTCCTGCGGATAAAGGAATCAAAGTATTCGAAAGACGTAATATTTATACGCCCGTCCCAACCAAAGAACAAATTGTACTATCAACATCCGATGGTAACGTTTTTGGAATATTGACGAGTACTAATACACTTGCTGGAATATATAAACATAATCCGAGTGTCAAACGTAAATCACGGGCAAAAATAAATATAGAAAGCGGCATGGTTACTCCATTGACCCCAGATGAAATCGAGGAAATTCCAGTAGGCCTCCTTCACCGCATCTCAACTGATTTCAGAATCGAGCATGTGAACGACAGTGATGGGTAAGTTACTTTATAAATCACTGTACTAGCTTTTTTAAATAAAAGTAATACTTTAGTCGCTTCTTTTGATAAATGAAGATTAAGGACCCAAGGATTTCTGAATTTGATTACATTTTTTTTTATTCCTTTCAATTCACTCTGAATTCTTCGCAATGTCGTTAAAATCCACCGAACTTAATGGATCTTTAAAGTATTTTGTAGTTTTTTCAATTCATCTTGACGACTTTCCAGCTGACCTTGAATTCTTGTGGGTTTTATGTGATTCTTATTTGCTAACTCTGCTTAATCCCATTTATCTAAATCTAATGGAATGTTTCTCGATTTCAAAAATTAGGTTCTATTTATTTGAATTTACTTTTAACATATCGACTCGGTATACATTCCATCAAATTCTCTTAATTTCCCTTAAATTCTTCGAATTGACTGCAATTTTATTGATAAAAGTTCACATGAGATTAACTCTGGATGCTTCCTTTTTTACCCTATCTTCTTGAAAATTCTTTTGAATTCTTCAAAAGAGTAAGGAAGATTTGAAAGCAAACGTTCTCAAGTTTGCAGAATTACAAAATTTTAGAAAAAATTCAAATTAATCCAAAAAATATTTAGAAGAAGAGAATATTCAACCAAATTTTTGAACATTGCAAAAGATTTATGAAGTTTCGAAAATATACAAACGTAATTTTAAACTTGAAATTCTTTCAACGAATTATAAAAGAATGTACATTTTTGAAGATTTGGAACCAAAAGCTTAGAAGCTTTTTAGGAGTTTTAGGAAGTTTTAAGAGAATAGAAAAATTTTCTTAAGATTTGTGGGAGAATTTAAAATAATTTTTCAATTTAGATCTATTTTCAAAAAGATTTCAAAAGAATCCAAAAGATTTCCAAGATTGGTGAAAAAGATGTGCAAGATTTTCCGAATTTTTTCTTCAATTTTACCGAATGTTTCAAAAGTTTTAGGAAAAATAAGAATTATTTCAAAATATATATAGAAGCTCATCAAAAATTTCAAAAATAATTAAAAATTTGAAGAGATTTCAGAAAACTTAAAATACATTGCAGATTTTTGAAGACTTTGAAATACAATTTAGAAGTTTTTTGAAATTTTTAAAAGTTTCAAGATAGTAGAAAAATGATCTGAAGATTCCGAGGAATATGAAAAGTGATTATTCATTCAAAAAGATTAATTTCAAGAAAATATTCAATAAGATTTTGAAACATCAGGAAAGGTTTCCGAAAATTTTGAAGAGTATACCAAAATGTTAAAACTTTCCAAAATTGATGAACTGTTGTTCATTTTTTCCAAGCGCGCGATTAATGATGCTAGTATATCTAAACAGTGGTGTATACAATATATTTCGATAATGTCGCAATCGTTGTTGTAGAAAAAATCGATTGGCTTTTCACCACTTAAAGTTATTTCATATCATAAATTTAAAAGTTTTAAAATTGAATTCTCTTTGTCCAAGGCCCAGGTCTCCTCTTCCCAGGTGCATGGCTCCACCTACCAGCCTTCATTCTTCTGACGGATCTGTATATGGAATTGACCAGCTTCAGTTTATTCTGCTTACTTCCATTAAAAATCCCAAACGGATATTTGAACTTCAAAAATACAATTTTCCTGCAGATAAAGAAATTTTATTACACGAAGAAACGAATCAGTATGTGCCAATTCCAAAGCAAGAACACATTGTATTATCAACATTTTCTGGTGACGTCTTTGCAATATTGGAAAATAGTAACTATCTTGCTGGAATATATGCATATATTTATCGCACTGGCTATATACTTCGGGTAAAAATAAATATGCAAAGTGGAGCGATTACCCAATTGACCACAGATGAAACGAGGGAAGTTCCAGTGGGCCGCCTTCGCCCCATCTTAAATTATTTTAGAGTACAGCATGTACACCACTATCGTCCACGTCATTCAATCAGTTAAGAAAATGTAAGAATGAAGAAAACATTTTTGAACCAATGCCATCTTGAAATATTACGAGTAACTTGTAATTACGAATAATAATAAAAACTGAATGTATTATGTTCCCAGGGCTTTGTTCTTTCGTCAATGTCCTAGCCAGCCTTTTCGGAAACAGATAAAAAAGTTCTGCTTAATTTCTTCACCCAAATGTTCTTCGCAGACAATTATTATAGGTTTATAATTATTTCAATATGTTAAATACATAGAGTTCTAAATATTGTTAAAAAGAGTTAAATAATTTATTAAAGTTAGTTGGTCACGTTCTGTTATGTTTTAATTGACGATATATTTCTTTATCTTCAATGACATTTCGGTTATATTTTAGAAATTTACATGTATAATTAATAATTTAGAAATGATTAAATTTCGAATACCGAGAAATTTTATAATGTTACGAAATGCAAATTAATTATTTCAAAACGCTATTAATTTAAAATTGTCAGGGCAATCAAAACAGTAGGTGTTTATTTTATATTGAGAATTGGTAAATGAAATTCTCAGGCACGAAACAAATTTTAAATAATAGTTTTAAAATTTTTTACGCTTCAAATAAAACAAAGCAAATGTTTCGGTTTCATTTTGATCCGAAAGGAAAGCTTAGGTTTCTTTATTCACGAAAATTAAGGATGTAATAGGTATACTGTCAAGTTCAAAATTACTTAATACTTGAACTTGAAAATTTGTTAAAAATTCATCTATTATGTTGAAAATTCATCTTCTTTGGTTAAAAATACAACTTCTTGCCTAAAATATGAACTGGTTTGTTGGATGTTTTTTCGTCGTTAAAAATTGATGTTTTTAACTGAAAATTTTTCTATTCCACTTTGTTTGAAAATTGATCTTTTTTTGTTTAAACAATTAATTGGTTTATTGAATGTTTACGTATTTGTTTGGAAATTCGTCTTTCTGGATAGTTAGGTGATTTTCCTGGTTAATGATTTATCTTTTTCACTTATAATTTAACTTTAAAGAAATTTTTTTTTTTTGAATATTCTTAATAAAATACTGATTATCAGTAAGCCCCTAATACATATTTCTCCATCGACGACGTTTTTTCTTTGGCGTCTGAAAAACAACGACGATAATAATCTGCCTGGTTTTACACATTTTTAGAGAAAGAAAATTATTTAAACAATTTTTAGTTATTTAAACGTGCTTGTTATTCAAATATTGTTAGTTAAATACTGTTATGTTTTAATGTGTAATATTTTTGAAATCTTGAATCAAATATCGTTTATGTTTGAGAGACTTACATGTGTAATTAATTATTTAAAAACCCTTGCATTTTAAACCTCTGGAAATGGTCTAATTGTTAATGTTTTTGGAACCCAAATTGCTTATTTCAAAACTCTTAAAACTTGTAATTGTCTAAGCAAGTCACAATTCCTCAAATTTCCAGATTCAGACTATTTCGGTTTTTCTATTTTAAATAATTTCATTCTTTTTCAACCACCAATCCAGGAGCTGCGCGGTTTTCGAAGACTTGGGTTAATTATTCAAGATTGTTCAAGCCTAAGAAAAGATTCTGCCTATTTTTCTTTTTATTCTATGTACTTCTTGAATATGATACTATCCTGAAGAATCCTGTACACTCCAGACCTTATGAGGTACTTCAAGAAGCAAATGGGACGCCTTTTCCCAAATGGAGTGAATCAACCTATTTGAAATTTTCCCGCCAATCCTACTGCTGTGTGCCAACCTGCTCCTGTCCTTCTGGTCGTACCCCAATATTTATTGAACATCTTGAAATGCTACTAGGATTCAAGTTTTCGTCCGACCCTTGATTTCCTAAATACTTATTCTCCTCGGAGCGAAATTCATGATCTCTTTCGTTGGAAAGGTTTATTGTCCATCCCCGGCAATGTGAGTGGGACCTGTGTAGCTCAGGCTCGGGTATTACTGGCAACATTTCTGGTTCCATGATTTATAATTTGGATTGAGTCTTAGTAGGAATTTGGTAGCCAGATTGATTGGTCATATACTTTGGAGAGGATGTCTTGGGCAGTAAGTCAACATCATTTGGACCGAATTGGTTGACTAATTATCACCAAATTTAGAAGAGGCTATTTTGGCGGGCACAGTATTATCCTTTGCAGTCGCATCCCTGAGAGCCTATTTTTTTCAATATTCCATAGTAACGCCAAACCCTAAACCCCATTCCAACCAATCAGGATTCAGCTGGTTGCTAAATAAGAAAACAACGCCGGAAAAATTCTGATCTTTCGTCTAGCAGCTTTTGGAGTAACACGCGTTAACGAGTATTTCGTATACATAATAATATTTTAAAGTCAGATACTATTATAATGTTGTATTTAACGCTTGAAGCTGGTCTTCTGAGGTTTTAAAGATACATTGTGAACCTGTCATCCAATATAATTTGTTTTATAATCTAGAGGAAAATATTATGTGATATCGTGTGGCCTGTTTTTTGTAATTTAATTGGTTTCTTTTAGAATATTTGGCGCACAGTTTCCAAAATATTCCTGACTGGATTAATTTATTTCTGTTTTGTGAATGTCTGATATCTTAAATGTCCTGATATTGTTGATTTTTTTTCACATTGTTCCCTCACGTTAATTTCTTTTATTTTTTTCCGACAGTAGTTGAATTCTGTCACTTTGTTCCCTAATATTATTTAAAATTGTCATCCCAGCAAAAAAAAGGATTGATACGTACTGGGGCGAATTAACATTTTTGTAATGCGCGTCAATCCCGTTTTCTGATTCGCTTAAACGAATTGAGATGCATTCAGATGAATTGAGACCGCGCGAATTGAATGCGTGTGAATTCATATGAATGCGTGGTCAAGGTCAATTAGAAAAAAAATTAATAAAAAGTGCATGCGTCGAGATTTGAAACAGCGATCCCTCGTGTATCAGTCCAGAGTAACCGCCACTGAGCTAATAGATAATTTACTAAACATTTACAATAAATTCTATATGCCCCGCACGTTGTTTTTTCTGTTGCGGATTAAATTGTATAATTCAACACTTGCTGAAATTCCCCGTGACGCATTGGGGCGAATTCAAGTGTCTATTGTACTCTCGCGAATTCAGACGCATTGACCAATGTTAAGGCGTTTGCGTGCTGTTGCATTGAAGTGTATTCGCTGACTTTAGTCTTTGGCACCATATTTGTACGTATAGAAAGATAAAAATTGAAATACCGTCTTCACGAATTTACAGGCATTGACACATAGGTTCAATGCGTCATTGTCGCAAAGCGGGATTTGCAGGGTGTCTTAGTTTTTTTCGATTCAATTCGTATCAATACTTTCTTTTTGCTGGGATATATCGTTATTGTGTTTTGTGACTCGTGTTCAGATTTTATCTTTTATCTTTTGGTCCTGAATTTATACCGTATTTTAAAGATTATTAGAATTCTATAATTATTCTACGTCCCCCTGAATTAAATTAAGAAATTAGTCCCTATAACCTCTACAAATATGTTTAGTATAGTGGTTTAAGAATATTATTTAACCCATTTGTCTGGTCTTGGGAAATCGAAAAGATAGATCAAATTTCATTTTAGAAAACTAGTTAATTCCTCTATTTTGTATAAATTTTGGCTTCCCTTAAATCAATTGTTTCTTCCCTTCAATTATCTTCATAATAACCAAGATTGTAACTGGAAATTATTTTGTCCTAACAAAATAAATATTGTATAATCCTAGAATCATTAATTTATTGATAATTAATATTAAAGTCATTTAATTTTTGTACCGATTTATAAGAATTAGCCGCGCTACCATTTTCATGAGACGAGGCTGAGCTAGTCAACTATTTCATTACCGGATCACTAATTTTAGCCTTTAAATTTATTTTAAATTTTGATTCATTTTCCTTTTAAATTTTCTTCGAAATTATTTTTGTCACATTTGTCATATTTGATTTTTAATAGAAACTAGTGCCGAAGTATGCTGAACAAATTTGAATAAATTGGTTCGGTTATAACTCTTTGAGGAACAAAAGAAAACTAAATGGTAAGTATTAAAAAAAATATCTCGAAATTTATGCTTTCAAAAATGCACAATAGTTTATTATCTGGTGTTCTCAAAAATTAAAATATTATATATATTATATAATAATATAGGTAAATATATTTCGGTTTAACTTCTGGTATTTTTTGAGTTGAACACTGTGGCACGTTAATAATGTAATTAATTCGAGTTTTTAGAATTAAAATATTACTTTTGAAAATAAATACAGCTTCTAGGTATTTATTTAAATTTTACCACCCTAGAGATAAGAATAAAGAAATGAAGGAGGTAATAATACAGCTCTCTATTATTCCCAAAGTTGACTCTCCTGAGGGTACTAACATTTTTTTAGACTGATATATGAAATATAAACATGAATATCCCAGCAGAACAAATTGGACGCCTATAAATAATGAGATAGTGATTAAGATAACATATATAAGCTCTTATAAAATACTAGAATAATAATTGGATACACTGATGAGCACATTCTTTAGTAACGTACAAATCAGTTTTTCCTCTAATTGCCAAATATGAGGATCGTTTACACTGTGGTCTTTATCTTGATGGTGATACTTAGTTCTATTGGTGAATGTGATACTATACTATATTTATAATCTTTGAAACGTTTTTAAGCTTTCCGAAAATAAGTATTTCTGCATGGCAATATTCATTCCATCCTAATTGTTATTATTTTTCAAACTCTGTTTGAGTTTGACCGAAATGAATACGAATTTAATCTGAAAGGATAATTATTCAGAAAAGTAATTTAAGCGGCAGGGAGACCTATCTACTCATTTAACCATTTTTGTTCAAACCTTTCTATCTAACTTTTTGATAAAAATCTATCTATCTATGAATCCGATACCGTTCTGTCAATATGTCATCATTCAAGTTCTATTGAATCTTATCAGCACAAGACTTATATCGATTTCTTTGTTTGGGAATCTAGAAAATGTATATAAAATACTATCTTAAAAATCGTATACTTTTCCATCAACAGTATTTAATTAAAGTTACAATTAAATTAAGCCGTAAAATCACGATATAAGGTTTTCTAATCAAGGATTTAAAGATTTAGGTGAAAAACAAAGGAAAGTGTAAATAAATAAGGGCGAAAGCCCGACATGCCTCTTGGAACGTGAAGAACTCCACTTGTTCAGTCACTCCTTTTCACGTTGCAAGCGAGATGTCGGGCTTTCTCCCTTATTTATTTATATTTTCATCTGTCTTCTCTTAATATTTATTTCAAATTATGTTTTTCACTTTCTGTTGGATTTTTGCTTTGGCTTTCTCTTCGATTTTTAACTTGTACCAGATTGAATAAATTTTTTTTTTTTTACAGATGTGGGTCCAAAACAGTGACCAAAACCGTTGCAAAAAGAATTATCGAATCTTTTATTTTGACCTTTATTTCCATTACTTGCTTCGCTATCTAATACAAAACAAGGTCGCGACTGAACGCTCAAGATTCTGATCATTCTTTAGAAAAATAAATATTTAAAGTTCGTAAATGAAGACCACAAATAAATTTAGCTTTTTTGACTTTCGATCTTTAGAACACAAAATTTTTTTTGATTGATATCTGAAGTCAAATAGGTTATCAAATTGAAACGTTAAAATATCTTTATTTAAAAAATATTACTTTTCAATTATTAATTTCATTTTTCTGTACAATTTCGAAGAGTTGAATTTGATCTTTGCAAAATAAAATGTAGTCGTCTGTTTCTTCTTGCAGAATTAAGTTCACAATTTGATGGTCTGCCTATTGACGCCCCTTTTCCTGGTGTTTCTCGAGGCGGCCCATCTTCTTCTGACCGAACAAATTCTCCTACCAGGCCTGTTTCTCCTGCCAGTTCTCTTCGCTCAAGGTCCAGGTCTCCTTCTGCCAGCAATACACCTCCATCTACCGGGGTCGCTTTCTCTTACGTGCTTGGATATAGACTTGACCAGCTTCAGTTTATTCGGCTTATTTCCAAAAAAAATCCGAATCGGCTATTCGAACTTCGAAGGTACACTTTTCCCGCCGATAAGCTAATTAAAGTATTCGAAAGACGTAATGTTTATATTCCCGTCCCAACCCAAAAACAAATTGTACTATCAACACCTGATGGTGACGTCTTTGCACTAATGACGAGTAATGATACAATTGCTGGAATATATAAACATAATCCCAGCATCAAACGTAAAGCACGGGCAAAAATAAACACGGAAAGCGGCACGGTTACCCCATTGACCCCAGATGAAATCGAGGAAATTCCAGTAGGCTTTCAGCACCGCATTTCAACTGATTTCAGGATCGAGCATGTGAACGAAAGTGATGGGTAAGTTACATTTTATGTCACTGTAGTAGCTTTTTCAAATAAAAATACTCTAGTCGCGTCTTTTGATAAATGAAAACCGAGGACACAAGGATTTCTGAATTTCATTACATTTTTTGAATTCCTTTCAATTCACTCTGAATTATTTGCAATGTCGTTAAAATCCACTGAATTTAATGGATCTTTAGAGTATCTTGTATTTTATTCAATTCATCTTGAAGGCTTTTAAGCTGACCTTGAATTCTTGTAGATTTTATGTGATTCTTATTTACTAATTCTAATCAATCCCATTCATCTAAATCTAATGGAATGTTTCTCGATTTCAAAAATTAGGTTCTATTCATTTTAATGTTCTCTTAAAATATCTTGACTCGGTATGAATTTCATCAAATTCTCTTAATTTCCCTTAAATTCTTGGAAATTCTTTAAAATTCTTCTGAATTCTTTAAAATTATCTTCAGTTTTATTTTAAGTTACATCCATTTATAATTTGATAAGAATTTAAGAAATTTTAAACAAAGTGTAGATTTTTCAAGGTTTTTGTAGTGTTAGCACTAACTGATCTCTATTTAGAGTAGAGACGGAAATACGATAATAAATTATGCGGAATATTCGGTTAGACATACTCGTGCTCGCGGATGAGGATATGGACTGACTGAGACAGGGAAGGCAAGCGCCCTCAGGTCCTTGCGGACATTTTATATACTAACACCACATCCCCCTCTTTCAGAGTCTGAGACCTTTATTTAAAAGAAGTGATTTTACATAGAAGAGCCTATTAGCCTAAATGGTAATATGTCAACCGCTGAGGTTCCTTGCTTTGACGAGCTGGAAGTATTATTTTTCTTTGTTGTTCTACAATCGGTTGTTGTACAATTCGTTCGGCGAGTTGTTCTACAATTTATTCAAATGATTGTTGTACAATTTGTTCGACGGGATGCTGTACAGTTTCTTTTACTCGTTTCTTTATAACTAATTTCGCTGGTACTTTTAGAAATTGTTGCGTTCTTTCAGATCTTCCCGGTAAGGGTTTCGGTGTTTGGATATCAGATTCATTTTTATTGATATCTTTTTTGTCATAATGAGGTGCACGAATTAGGTGCCATCTGTTTCTCCTGTAATCGGAATCTTCTAAGTTAACGATATAGGATCGCGGAGTATGGAGTTTATCTATAACGTAACCATATCTTTTTAAATCTGTGATCCATACTCCGTCTCCCTTTTTCAATTCCATTAGATCTCTAACTTTGTGACGCTTATTGTAATCATTCGCTTGCTTATTTCTTTAAGCTAGATTCTCAGCATATATTTCGTCTACCTTCCCTTTCCCTGTTAGCTCGCTGGGTAGGGTAGGCACTTCCGTTCGCAGTTTTCGATTCGTGAGCATTTCGGCTGGCGAAAAACCGTTTGCAAGCGGAGTGGATCGATATGATAACAAAGCTTTTGCGAGCTGATTATAATCACTACCGTTTTTTTTATAAGTAGTTTCGCCGTTTTTACAGCTGCTTCAGCCTCACCATTGCCCGATACTAGTTCTTCGCAAATTCCGTGTCTCGAAAAGAGTTCCGTTATCCTCTCTATTCTCGTTTTTCGGACAACCTACTTAATTTTGCGATTTCGATGTAAAGCGAAAAATAGTCACCAACTATTAGATACTGCTTTCCGCCGTGTTTAAATAAATCTGACCCTAACCGCTGCCATGGTCGTGTGGGAGGGTTTTCTGTCTTAAAACTCTCTTTCGGATTTGAGCGTTCTTGGATACAATTTGGATACTGATAATACGGATTTAGGGCTTTCGGTATTTTCTTTGCCTCACGCCAACCGTCAATAGAGTACAATTTCAACTTGCTACAAATTTCGTCCGAGTCCTGACTTTTCATTATCTTTTCGATATGAACGTCTCTTATTGTATAACTTCTCACAATAGAATTCACGAACGCATCAACTTCATCGTCTAATTCTTCCGGGTTGCCCTTGTCTGATGATGGGCTTCTCGATAGACAGTCTGCTACTACAAGAGTTTTTCCTGGTACGTATTGTACTTCGTATCTACAGCGCATCAATCTTAGTCTAAAACGTTGCAAACGCGGAGATAGATCATCTAAGAGCTTCGTTTGTAATATCTGAACTAGGGGTTTGTGATCTGTTTCGAGGATGATAAATAAACCTGCGATATACTCCTCGAACTTTTCAGCCGCCTGAGTTAATACTAATGCTTCGCGTTCTATTTGGGCGTATCCAAATTCAGTTGGAGTTAATGTTCTTGATGTACAAGCTACAATTTCGCGAGGCCCGTTTTCCTCTTTCTGAAATAAGCAAGCACCGATACCATAAGAGCTGGCATCAGCACTAACGATAATTTGTTTGTCAGCATCAAAAAAAGCTAGAGTAGAAGCAGTGGACAGCATCTCCTTTACTAAGTTGAATTTCTCTTTTTGCTCTGTACCCCATAAGTACATAACATTTTCTTTCAAAAGACTATACAGAGGTTCAAGAGTTTGAGATCGGTTCTCGATTAATCCAGCGGCAAAATTTACCATACCTATAAATCTTTAAAGTTCAACTTTTTTAGTTGGCTCGGAAAATTCAGCAATCGCTTTTATTCTATCTGGATAGATATCAATTCCGCGTTCCGAAACGATATGTCCTAAGTATTTTACTTTTCGAACGCCGAATTTGCATTTTTCTTTATCAATTGTGAGACCTTCTGCCTCTAGTTTCTTGAGAACCGTCCTCAGAGTTCCGTCGTCTTCTTCAATAATATGACCAAATACTAGAATATCATCTACGTGGGACACTGTACCTTCTATCCCAGATAAAATTTTCGAGAAACAGTTCACAAAGTATTCAGGTGCGCAAGAAATTCCAAATGATAGTCTTTTAAATTTAAATCTCCTGAATGGAGTGATAAATGTAGTTAAAAATTGAATCTGCTCATCTAGTTTAACCTGATAAAATTACAGAGTTACATCTATTTTTGAGAAAAACTTAGCACCTTTTAAGCGAGCAAGAGTGAGTTCAACTTTTGGAATCGGAAAATAAGGTCGTATCACGCTATCATTTAGTTTTGAATAATCGCAACATAACCTTATTCCGTCGCCTTTAGGTACAAAAACAATTGGTGCAACCCAATCAGTGACACAGTCGACTTTATCAATTACATCTAGTTTTTTAGCCTTATCAATTCTGTTTCGATTTTGCTTAACATCGCGAGAGGAACTGTGCGTGGAGCTTTTTGTGCAAAGGGTGGAGCATCGGACTTTAACTTAATTGTTATTGTTCCCGGAAATTCCCCTAGTTCATGAACTAAACCGGGAAATTCATCTAAAACATTGACTTCAGTGGGGAATTTCATTTCCGGGGTTTCCATTAACACATTGTGAATTCCTTTATCGAATTTCACAGTACCAAATGCTTCGCTAGCATCTAGACTGAGTAATGCTCTCGGTAAATCTTTAATAACATAATCTATGCATGCAAATTCCCGATCTTTGTATCTTAAGGTTAGGTTAATAGATCCGAGAACGTCGAGTTTGTTCTTACTGGACCTTCAATGGGCTCTTTAACTTCAGATAGATTCTCATGCAAGCAATCGCCAATTATTTTTTCTGGCATGCACACACAATCTACCCCGGTATCAATTAAAAAATTCATATCGGAATTAAGTTCTTTAATATTAATTTTACGCATTTGGCCTCTTTTACCTATAGCATTTACACTGCCTATGAAAAAGCTCGAGTCATCATCGCCCTCGCTTTCATTTACTACGCGTATATTTCTAGTTTTACAGGCGCGACTAAAATTACCGTTTAGCTTGCATTTGAAGCATACCGCATTTCTCGCTGGACAATCTTTTCTTGGGTGCGTAGATTTCCCGGCGCAGTAGAAACATCCATCATTTCTGTTTTCGGGCTGTTTATAGTTGGCATTTAGCGTCTTCCCTGAAGTCGTCTGCTGTTGCTGTCGTTGCTTGCCGTTGAAGCCACCGTGCTGAGCGCCCTTCCATTTTCCTAGGTTGGCGTTTCTATTAATCGATCAGACAGAACGATGTCCGTCTCGATCTTTGTCTCGAATAATTTGATTTTGTTTATGTTGAATTTCAGATTGCTTCGCCGCCATGATCGCCTCGTGTAGGGTTAAATTTTGTTTCAGTTGTAGTCTTTCACTCAACTTTGCATCGAGCATGCCAACGACAATATGATCACGCATGAGTTCATCTTTAAAAAGACCGAAAGCACATTGTTCAGCTAGAGTGTGAACATCAGTGATGAACAAATCCACAGACTCGCCGGCATCTTGCACTCGCGAGTTGAACTTGAAGCGTTCGAACATTACGTTCCTACGCGGAATAAAATAGTCCCCAAACGCTTGGAGAGTTTCTTCGTATGTTTGAGGCACTGGTTCCGGAAACTGAATGGAAATATTTTTACTTTGCTCGTCCATCACATAAATTAACATATCGATTTTGTCATTCACATCATTTCCCTCGATATCTCCAATATTAACACCATTATCAACATCACCTTTCTGCGAAATTGTTCCGAAGTTACTTGAGCGGTAATCGCTTGTTTAGCGCTTGTATGACGCGCGTGTCCCCTCTCTCACTTGATGAGCCTTCACTGGTTTATAGTTTTTTTCACTATTCCACTGGTTTTTTTCCTTTCGAAAACGTGAAAATTTCGTTTCCTGAGATGCCACCATGCAGTGTTACCACTAACTGATCTCTATTTAGAGTAAAGACGGAAATACGATAATAAATGATGCGGAATATTCGGTTAGACATACTCATGCTCGCGGAGGAGGATATGGACTGACTGAGACAGGAAAAGCAAGTGCCCGCAGGCCCTTACGGACATTTTATATACTAACACCACAGTTTTGACAAAAAATCTGTAATTGTTTTCGAAATTTTAGGAAAAATTGAAATAAATTTTTTCTTTTGACAAACTAATGTTAAGAAAATATTCAACAAGATTTGAAATAATTTCAAATTATTTCCTAAGATAAAAAAAAGAGTGCCGAGGATTTTAAAGCAAACTTTCTCAATTTTGCAGTACTACAAAATTTCAGAAAAAAATATAATTATTTCCAAACATATTTTGAAGAAGAGAATATTTGACAAAATTTTCAAACATTGCAAAAGATGTACGAACTTTTGAAAATATACAAACATAATTTTACATTCAAAATTATTTCAATCAATTATAAAAAAATTGTAGATTTTTGAAGATTTGGAACAAAAGCTTAGATGCTTTTTGAAAATTTTGTGAAGTTCTAAGAGAATATAAATTTTGTCTTAAGATTTGTGGAAGAATTTCAAATAATTTTTAAATTTAGAACTATTTTTGAACAGATTTAAAAAAAATCCAAAAGGTTTCCAAAATTGGTAAAAAGGAATCTGGAAGATTTTTCGATTTTTTTTCAATTTTACAGAATGTTTTAAAAGCTTTAGGAAAAATTATATAATTTTGAAATATATTTAGAAACTTATTAAAGATTTCAAAAATAATTCAAAGAGATTTAAAAAACTGAAAATACAATGTAGATTTTCGAAGAAATAAGATTTAGAAGTTTTTTTAAATCCTGAAAAGTTTCAAGATAGTACAAAAATGATCTTAAGATTCCGAGGAATAATAAAAGTGATTATTCATTTGAAAAAATTAATTTTAGGAAAATAATTAGAATGATTTCGAAACATTAGGAAAGATATACAAAATTTTTTAAGAGAATAAAAAAATGTCGCAATCGTTGTTGTAGAAAAACCGATTGGCTTTTCAGCACTTAAAGTTATTTCATATCATAAATTCAAAAGTTTTAAACTTGAATTCTCTTCGCCCAAGGCCCAGGTCTCCTGTTTCCAAGTGCATGGCTCCACCTACCGAGCTTTCTTCATCTGACGGATCTGTATATGGACTTGACCAACTGCAGTTTATTCTTCTTACTTCTGTTAAAAATCCAAATCGAGTATTCGAACTTCAAAAATACACTTTTCCTGCAGATAAACCAATTCTATTGCTTGAAGGAACGAATAAATATTTGCCGATGCCAAAGCAAGAACACATTGTATTATCAACATTTGCTGGTGACGTCTTTGCAATATTGGAGAGTAGTAACTACCTTGCTGGAATATATGCATATATTTATCGGACTGGCTATAAACTCCGGGTAAAGATAAACATGCAAAGTGGAACGATCACACCATTGACCACAGATGAAAAGGGGGAAGTTCCAGTAGGTCGCCAACGCCTCATCTTAAATTATTTTAGAGTCCAGCATGTACACCACTATCTTCCACGTCATTCAATCAGTTAAAAAAATGTAAAAATGAAAAAATGTTTATGAACCAACGTCATCTTAGAATATCACAAGTAACTCGTAATTACAAATAATAATAATAAAAACTTAATATATCATGGTTCCCAGGGCTTTGTTTTCTCGCCAATGCCCTAGCCAGTATTTTTCGGAAACAGATAAAAAAGTTCTGCTTAATTTCTTCACCGGAATATTTTTCGCAGACAATTATTATAGGTTTATAATGATTTAATTTTAATAACTTTGGTATGACACAAGGTGTCTTTAGTGCAGGTAGAACCCAACCCAAATCTATCTCTAAAGTTGATGGGTTGATTTCTCATACAAGTTCATTCAAACGCGCGCATTTACGTAGCCAGATTTTCATTTTCCAATACAGAAAATATCAATTCTTTGTAACATTAATAGTTACAACATTTGACATACCGAGAGTTATGAATTTTAATATTTTCATGGATACTAAGTTCTTTTTACATATCTGTAAATCTTAACTGTCTCGGGAAATTTGCACAACTTTTTATTTTCTGATCCGCAGGAGATACGTCTTGTCTATTGGACGCTTGCTATTCAAACATCGTTAGTCAAATACTGATATACCGTAATTTGTGATATTTTTTAAATCTTTAATCAAATAACGCTCACGTTTGAAAAAAACTGTCATGTATAATTAATAATTTAGAAGTTATTGAATTTCGAAGGTCTAGAAATTTGTTAATGTTATAAAATCCAAATGGTTTATTTCAAAACGGTGTTGATTTGGAATTGTCTGAGCAATAAGAACACTAGGTGCCTATTTCATAGTGAGAATTGGTAAAAGAAATTCTCAACGAGGAAAAAACTTCAATCAACAGTTTCAAACCCTTTTAAACTTCAAATAGAATAAAGAAAATATTCCGGTTTTATTTTAGTCTCAAAGCAAAGGTTAAGCTTCTTTTTTATTTCGGATAATAAAGCATGTTCTGGGTGTACTGTCAAATTCAAAATTACTTAATGCTTCAACTTTATTCATAAAATTAAAAACAAAATCTTCAGTTATCATTGGAACAAACTTTAGAAGAGAAATACAAGCGTAAATAATAAATAAATAGTTGAGATCATAATTGCTTTTTTTTAAATGTAGTTATTTGCATAGTTGTGCTTTTCCTTACGCTTCAGGAAAAAAGTAATTTTCATTTGATTTTAATTAAAAAAAAGCTCATTCTATTTGATGAACGAATAATTACCGGCCAACTTTTTCACCTTATCGTTCTGGAGCGAAAAAATTTTAATTATTTTTGGAGGACCAAAAGAAAACTGAATGGTCAGAATAATTTTAAGCTTGTGTTCTCAAAAATTAAACTTCTTTAGAACTATTCATTTAAAATGCGCAAGAATTTTCTTCTCAGCATTCCAGTTCTCAATATATCTAAATATATATTGCAGGATAGCTTCTAGTATTTTCCCAATTGGTCACAAATTTTTGACAGTTAGAAATTTTAAACTATCTACTTGAAAATAATCAGTGAAGCAGTTGAGAATTGCGTAAATGGATATAGCTTCTAGGTATTTATTGATATCTTATCACTTTAGCGATAAGATTAAAAAATTAGGCAATAAGAATAAAGCGATAGGATAGACTCCTGTATAGAAAATACATAATTCAGTTACCTCAAATGTTTTTCAGAAACAATTTCGAGGTACGTTTTCTAATTTCTCTTGATTTCTGAATAGATCCGTGCTCCTGGTAGAAAAATCAGAGACAAAGACACACTCTTTCATGCACATAACATTGATACCCATGCCAGTTCAGAAAATTATTTCCGAATAGTGGATTTTAAGGCAAATTCTATACAAAATTTCATATAATTCCTACAGCACTGAATTAACCAAAGTACACGAATCAAATTCTATCAGCAGATTTGGCGAATCCTATTTAATTTAATCAAACGAATGTTACAAATCAATATCTGTCAGCACCTAATAAGTAGTGAAATTTAAAAATTTAACCGTTTAAACAAACTAATATTGTTTCTAACTATCTTCTCCTATAGCAATACTACAAAGCTGCGGCGTTTCCTAAAATTTTCCACTTTTTGTCGACTTTCCACTTTGTGAGGTAATAACTAATGCAAGTTAACAAATATAATTTTTAAACAGTTTATTATTGATTATAAATATCTTCTCTTGGTAATTAGAAAGTTGTGTTTTTTTCTGAAACTTTTTACTTTGCTTTATCTTCTTAGTCTTCTTAGTGATATTTATTATTCGTGGGCGTCCAAATGAAAAAGGCCGTTGTGGGCGGTTCTAGTTTGAGAGATTTTCACGTTTTTCTGATTCAGGGTTGAAACTATTATTTTTGGATTTAAGTGGTAACTATTAAGACCTATACTGAATCTTTTGACACTACATTTATGTTCTGAAAGCAAGCGAAAATGGGTATACTTCATTTTCAAAGAAAATGTATAACATGTGCGCTTATGGCTCTCACCAACATTAAATACGTTTCTCTCGAAAAGCGATTTCTCCAAGATCCAACTTCAAACATGTCCAGGCGGCTCATTTTTCAACCTAAATGGTTTTTCTTGGGCTTAAAATGCCGGGAACTTATCCGGCTACATGATTATGTATGTAGCTCCATACGGGCCCTTTTTAGGCCGACGCCCAGATTTTTTCCTTACTAGAATGTTAGAGAAAAGCTGAACAATTCTGAAAAGATGGTTATAAACTATAATAATTCTTTAAACAATTATGTTTGTTACCTTGCATTGATTACTATCTCACTAAGTAAAAAGTGGGGCAAAAGTTAAAATCTGTAAGAATAACCGGAACTGTCCAGCATTATTATAGGGGAAGATATTTATAGACAATAATACGTTAATTAAGCAATTCTGTTTGTGAAATCTCATTAATCTTTACCTCACTCTAAGTGCACAATTGACAAAAAGTAAAAAATTTCAGAAAAAACGGCAAACTGCTGGCATTATTCAAGTACTATATTATTAATCTCTTCATAAATTATTAAAGTCTGGAAGATTCGCAAAGTGGAAAGATAAAAAAACCTACGGTTAGTTCAAACTTAAATTATCTAAGTTTCTCAAGGGTAAATAATAACGCACATGCGAGAGTTTAACTTCTACGAAATACATTATTTTTATAGTAATTAAAATTTATCAGCTCAACAAGCCTCGAAATATATAAGCGATTCATTCACGGAAAGGGGAAACACAAACATTCCAGAACAATATCTAAACACGAAACATCAGAATATTACCTAGTTACGCTGCTGTCAAGATTCTGCGTTTCTGCCTTAATCAGTTGTTCCTACATTTTGAAAAATGAGCCATCTTATTATTTTGCTCTTAACCTTGGACATTATTTTCAATCTAATTGGTAGGTAAAGAATAAATTTTTTAAATTTTCTTATATTTTTGTAGTCAGTATGCTGAAACGTCTATTATACAGGGTGTCACAAAAGTCCCGGGACGGCTGAACGTGACAATGACCTTTAAGGTCATTTCAAGTTCAATTTTTTTCCCATTGTACACTCCCTTTGAAGGTTACAATGTACCTATGTATGACCTGGTTTCATATTTGAACGTAAAATTTCCCGCTCTACCGATTGCCGATGTAAAAAAGGTTTCCATTTTAGAACAAAGTTGACCTTTAAAAAGCCTTGAAGGTCATCGGCAAGGTCAAAAGAAAGGTTGCCATTGGATTCTTCCTTGAAATTACATCAAGAATGAACTTGAGCTCCCTGAAAAATATCTTACCTGAGGAAATATCAAGCCGTCCCGGAAGTTTTGTGACACCCGCATATCAATGAATGTAAACTAATATGTAAACTCTATTACAGTAAACCATTATTATTATTAATATCACTTCTTTGCATACTTAGGTATAGTAATTGGATAGATTCTGAGGATTTAATTATCCTAATCAGTGTTTTGTAGTTTTTTAAATAAAAACATTGTACCTCAAACGATTCAATTATGATCTGTCGCCCGTTACGGCCATCGGCGTATATCGATCCTCCCCCCCTAATGGATAAACCTTCGCTTACCCGCGGGAACGGGATTCCATGAAACTTTTAAATCTATTTAAAAATCTAAGAACAGTTTGAAGCATGATCAATACATTTACAATGGGTTTCTCGCCTTTCTTGCGTAGGGCCAAGCATCCCTGCAGTTGGTAGGCCGTTGTCTGCGCAATCGATAACATCTATTCGCGTTATCTTCTCGTTGAAGAAACTCTTCTGAGGAAGGTGGTGCTGATCGTCGAACGTCGTCGTCAGGCACTCGATGTCGAGCCTGTACGGCCTTGTCTGTTGCCTTGGCCGCCCTGCGGCATGAGGTGTGCCCTCTGGCCCCTAGGTGAGCCTGTGCGGCTACTTCCAAACTGCTTTCTCTTTCAATCAGCGTCGGTTGCCTGTGATTAGCCAGATTACCCTCTTGGTTGGAAGAGGGTAAGGTTGTTCGTTATTCCCCTTCGGAAGCTGGTACAGCGGTGAGGGATTATGTGTCGGCCTCGTGCTTCCTCTTTACGGCGCCTGTTCGGCGGCTATCGTGTCGTACTCATCTTCGGGTGGGATTTGCGCAGCTTGTCAGCCCTGTCGTCCTTTTGCACCCAGTAGACGTCGGCTGAGGCTGTGTCTAAAATTTGATGGGGCCCTATCCTGACGGGTGCGAGGGCTGCGTTAAATCTGGCTGCTTTGTCGGACTGCTGATGATTGAGCGCAAAAACGCAGTCTCCAATATGAAAAACTGGTGCTACCGTTTTTCCAGCATAGCGGTGTTGGTAGCTCAGCTGTCTTTCTCGTGCACTCTCCTCACGCTCTTTGTGGGTCACGCCTCCGGTGCTTGGATTGTCGACGGGGCGTAGGTCCCATTCTCCAGGTCTGGGAGTCTCTTGTCCCAACATGAGGTAGCCGGTGTTGCAGCCTGTGGCGGCATACCTTTTTCTTTTCAATCCGAAGAGTAGCTGGGTTAGGTGCTGGTCCTAGGTGATGGGTTTCCAGCCTCCATAACCTCCTGGTTACGGCGCTCTGTGGGGTCGGCTCGTGGATGATATTCTGGGGTCGTCCAGTTCCACCGGTGGCTGGCAGCTACCCAGCTGCGACTCGTGTATTGGCGTTTATTTTCGCTCATGATGCACTGAGGGTAGCCAAAGCGGGAGAAAACCTCGTCCTCGAGGACTCGAATAAGTGTTGGGGCCTCAGAGTTTCGTAAAGGGAAAGCTTCGACCCACCTAGTGAAGAGGTCGGCGACAACGAAAATAAAGCGATTTCCTCGGGTGGTGAGTGGATAAGGTCCCATCAGGTCCACTGCCATAGTTTCCCAGGCGGTCGACGTTGTGCGGGGTAGTTGTCCATCTACCGGCCTTCCGTGCACGGGCTTGGTACATAAGCAAATATGGTAGCCTGCGACATAGCGTCTAACCTCTCGGGTCATTCCGGGCCAAAAGAAGTATTGCTAAATAGAGCATGTGGTTTTCTCGGCACCAGGGTGTCCAGCGATTGGGTTGTCATGATTCCCAAATAATCTTCCGGCGTAGAGAAGCAGGGACCGGAATCCGCGAGTGTCTCCCTTCGGGGCAGCGTTTCCAAAATCCCTGCTCGCTGAAAAGATTGTTTTCCACAAAGTCTTCCTCTCGTCGATTTCTGCGCCCCAGCTCATGCAGCTGAAACCATTGGACTAACATATTGCTATCACCCAGGACTCGGTCAGGTATCAACGCAATCTGTCCATGGCTTGGATTGACTACCATAAGGCATTCTGTAAAACGAACCATGAGCTACTTATTAAGCTCCTTGAGTGCCTGGAGGTGCATCCAGAAATAGTGAGATGCATAAAAAAGCTTATGCTCTTGTGGCGGACAAGGTTTGTCATAACATCTGACAAAAGACAAGTGACTACAGGCTATATCACATATAAGAGGTGGGTCTTTCAAGGAGACTCTCCAAGTTTGATACTTCTCTGCATCTCCCTCTTGCCTCTATCTATCTTGCTCTGAGGCAAAAGCTCTGTATACCTATGTGGCCCGCCGAACAAAAGAGAATATAAGGTCAACCACATTTTATACATGGACGACCTTAAACTCTTTGCTTCCTCGAAAGAGGACTTCAACATCCTTGTGGAGGCGGTAAATAGCTACTCTAAAGCGATTGGCATGAGCTTCGGGCTGGACAAGTGTGCCTGCGTCCACCTACACGATCAGGATGTTCAACTCATTGGCGGGAATACCATTCAACATCTTGGTAGTGGAGCGACATATACATATCTTCGAATACCGCAAGCGGAAACCCAAGATGTGCGTGTGTCAAAAACGACCCTTGAAAAAAGGTATTGCCAAATTTTTAGAAAAATTTGGGCTTCCGAATTATCTGGAAAGAATAAGATTCAGGCGAGCAATATGCTGACCGTTTCTATACTGCTCTACACGTTTGGTGCAGTAAAATGGAACGTCGATGAGTTAGAGCAACATGACCGAAGCACACGCAAGATGATGACAATCCATCAAAGTCATCATCCTAGATCTTCCGTACCTCGAATATACTCCCTCGAGATAAAGGGGGTGGAGGCTTTCTGAGCTTAGAGTGTCTTCATCGCAGAACTATTCTGGCTACAGCCTGCTCAGTTCTAAATAGCACAGATTCTCTTATGCGACTCGTACATCAACATGAAGTCGTCAATGCTGCGGCGTTTCTATACCGTGTCGCAGATAGGGCCGCAGAGGAGCTTGGCCTCCCATTTGATTTCAGCGACACTACACATGGCCTAGCATCACTAACACCTATGGTGCTCAAAAGTCGTGTACAGGAAGCAGAACATACGCTTCTACTAAAAGAACATGCTGACAAGCCCCTCCATGTTAAATTCTGCGGCATTATACGTAGAGAAGAGCTCTCGATGGGTCTGTCCAACATGTTTCTCAACTCTGCTGGATTAAAATCGGAGACTGAGGGATTTCTTTTTGCCTGCCAAGACGGCGTTATAGACACCTTAGTTTACCGTGAGCGCATGATGAATGTACCAGTAGGCGATACCAACTGCCAAGCGTGCAAGCAAGCGCCAGAAACACTTGGACATGTTCTCAGTGGATGCTCAAAATATGCACGCTACGGGTACATAGAGAGACACAATGCGGCTGCAGAAGTGTTCTATTACCATCTTAAGCACTTCTATGGTGTTGATCTAGTGCCCGTCTTACCATACGCCCAGGGGGAACTCGAGTCCGTTGTGGAGAATGATCAGTGTAAGATCTACTGGCATTTGTCATTCTCCACCGTTCAACGTATCAGTGCTACGAAGCCTGATATTATCCTTCAAGATACGAAGAACAAGATCATTTACGTGATTGAGTTCTCGGCACCAGCCGATGGTAATATCACGGCAAAGGAAGAAGAAAAGCGGGGAAGTATCAAGCACTTCTTTTCGAGCTGAGCAGGCTGTACCAAGGCTACAAAGTCCATTTTGTAGTTCTCATAATCGGTCGTCTTGGAGGTATGAAAGCTTCATTTATTATCCAACTCAACAAGATTCCGGCTTGCCAGCGTCAGGCTCATTACATCTAGAACCAGATGCAAAAGGCTGTTCTTCTGGGATGACTTTATCTGGTCCGTCAACCTTTTTCTCCAACTGTCCCGTCTGCTGCGTAAGGTCATCCGCGGCTAGAGACCTGACTGCAAGGAACAGTCTTGCTTGATTTTTTCTCGCGTAAATTTTCCGCTCTTGCTTACCTTCTAAGACAGAAGGAGCAGAAGCAGATGACGTACGCGTTCCAGTTGCGTCGGGATAGGTTGCTTTAAGGAACCATGCTCGTAGCTTCCGGAGCCTACAACCTCTCACAAATATAATTGAGAGCAATTGAATTACATGAATAAGAGTAAGATTTTATACAATTACAATCATTTTTGTTCATTGCAAGGTTAACCCTATACACATTCGATATTATTAGCTTTATGTGATAACGTAGAATTGAAATAGGAGAATTATTCTAAAAATAAAATTTATGATGCAAATAAAAACTATCCTGCCTTAATAAAATTAGAGTCACGGATAAGTGATCAGCTCGTCCGCGTATCATTTAATGGTCTTTTGATTTGTGGCCCGTTACGGCCATCGGCGTATATCATAATCCTATATATGATAATAAAAAAATGAAGGAGGTAATAATATAGCTCTCTATTATTCCCAAAGTTGACTCTCCTGAGGATACTAAAATTTTTTTAGACTGATATATGAAATATAAACATGAATATCCCAGCAGAACGAATTGGACGCCTATAAATAATGAGATAGTGATTAAGATAACATATATAAACTCTTATAAAATACTAGAATATTAATTTGATACACTGTTAATTAAATTCTTTATTAACGTACAAATCAGTTTTTCCTCTAGTTGCCAAATATGAGGATCGTTTATACTGTGCTCTTTATCTTGACGGTGATACTTAGTTCTATCTACTCATTTAACTATTTTTTTCAAACCTTTCTATCTAACTTTTCTAAGAAAATCCATCTATCTAGAAATCCTATACCGTTCTGTCAATATTT
This sequence comes from Andricus curvator, assembly GCA_932195095.1. Classification (NCBI taxonomy): domain Eukaryota; kingdom Metazoa; phylum Arthropoda; class Insecta; order Hymenoptera; family Cynipidae; genus Andricus; species Andricus curvator. The sequence goes on along the minus strand of CAKNYM010049292.1, from coordinate 312,145 downwards.
TATCATTGAAATTCTATCAAGTCTTATCAGTACAAGACTTGTATCAATTTCTTTGTTTTGGAATCTAGAAAATAACTATAAAATACTATCTCAAAAAACATATATTTTTTTATCCACAGTATTTAATTGAAAATCTTTGAAGTCTCATCCAGACAAAAATCTATCAAACCCTATGCTTTACCATGTCGGTTATTTCTGTCTTATTTTATCCTTTGCGTAATTGTTTACTGTTCTATCAAAAGTTTCTCATTGAAACTCCATCAAATCTCATCAGGACAAATATTAAATCCTATGTTTCAGAATGCCGGCAATTTCTATCAAATGTTATTTGCATAGGAATCTTATCCTTTTCCGTCAATAGCTGCTCATTAAAATTCTATTAAATCTCATCACCACGGAACTTGTATCAAATCCGATGTTCTAGGATATTAGGAGTTTTTGAGCCACTGTATCCGCCGAGAAACCTTATACTTTTTTATCAAAAACTGATTTTAATTCCAGCAAATCTTATCCTGTCAGGACTTTTAATAAAATCCCACGTATCAGAATTTCAGAAGTTTCTATCAAATGATGTTGGATTCTAGAATTTGTGTAGCAATCCAGATATTAAGCCGCAAAATCAAAATATAAGGTTTTATAATCAAGGATGTAAAGATTTAGGAGAAAAACAAAGGAAAATATAAATAAATAAGAGCGAAAGCCCAACATCCCCCTTGGAACGTGAAGAACTCCACTTGCTCATTCACTCGTTTTCACGTTCCAAGCGGTATGTCGGGCTTTCGCCCTTATTTATTTATATTTTCCATTGTTTTCTCTTAATATTTAGTTATGTTGAATCATGTTTCTCACTTTCTGTTGGCTGTTGCTTTGACTTTCCACTCGATGTTTAACTTGTACCAGATTGAGTAAATTTTTTTTTGACGGATCAGGGTCCAAAAGAGTGACCGAATCGTTTCAAAAAGAATTATCAAATCTTTTATTTTGACCTTGATTTCCATGACCTGCTTCGCTATTTAATACAAGAAAAGGTCGCGACTAAACGTAAAGATTCTGATCATTCTTTAAAAAAATAAATATTTAAAGTTCATAAATGAAGATCAAAAATAAATTTCATTTTGTTGTACATTTTCGAAGAGTTGAATCTGATCTTTGGGAACTAACTTTCACATTGTTCATACATTGAATCTTTTTATTAGATATGAAATTGTGTCTATAATCTGAAGAGATTTAAAGTTTACCCACGCATGCACACAATTCGCAATGGTTCAATTTTATTCAAATTATTCCATTTCAATTATTTTCTTTCCTGATCACTATTATTTCTCAAACTTTATTTTAGTTTGTCCGAAATGGATGCCAATTGAATATGAAAGGTAAACTATCCCAGGGTAGGTCAAAACAAATTTCTGAAAGTTTTACATAAATTGTAGTAAATTAGTCAGAATGGTAATTTAAGCGGTGGGAAGACCTACCACATTTGATGAACCTTTTTGTCGAATTATATCCATCTAGAAATCTTATAATATTCTATAAATATATTTTCTTCAGAATTCTATGAGATCATATGAGTACGTGACTTCTATCAAATTCTATGCTTCGCAATCTCAAATATCTCAATAAAATTTTATCTGTTGAGAAATCGTATTCTTTTCTATCAGCAGTTTCTTACTGCAAATCTCTCAAATCCTGACAAAACATGATAGATATTTAATAGATTTCGAGACACAGGAATTCGTACAGTTCCAATGGGAAAATGTTGATTAGGAAGTATATATAATCGTTCAGGACGGATAGAGTCAGATCAAAACTGCTACGATTAGGAAACATAGGATTTGATATGAGTATTGTGCATTTAAGACATTATAGAGGTTTAAGGAGAAAACGTTAACAGAAGATTACATTTAAGCTTTTTCCAGTTAAATAATTGGTCCGAAATCTAACGTTCAAGCCATTTCCCAATATATGTATTTCATTCTTCCTGAAGTCTTTTTGTAGTTTATTATGTCAGGAGAAAATCATAATCATTGAGTCTGAACAAAGTACACAAATAGAACTTACGTGATTGTTGAGTAATGGTGATAAGTTTTTAAGCATGACTTGTAGATGATTATTAGTAATAAAGAAACATTTGTTCTTAAAACAAGATGATCGCCTGTTTCTTCTTGCAGAATTAAGCTCACAGTTTGATTGTTTGCCTAATGGCGCTCCTATTCCTAGCGTTTCTTGCGGCAGGCCATCTTCTTCTTCTGACAGACCACATTCTCCTGCCAGGCCTGTTTCTCCTGCCAGACCATATCCCTCGCTCAGGTCTTCTCCTGTTGAACCTTCTCTTCGCGCAAGGTCCAGGTCTCCTTCTGCCAGGAATATAGCTCCACCTACCGGGGTTGCTTTTGCTGACGTGCTTGGATATAGACTTGACCAGCTTCAGTTTATTAGGCTTATTTCAAAAAAAATCCGAATCGGCTTTTCAAACTTCGAAGGTACATTTTTCCTGCGGATAAACGAATTAAAGTATAAGAAAGATGTTATGTTTATATGCCCGTGCCAACCCAAGAACAAATTGTACTATCAACTTCCAATGGTGACCTCTTTGGAATATTAACGAGTATTAATACACTTTCGGGAATATATAAACATAATCCCAGTATGAAACGTAAATCACGAGCAAAAGTAAACATAGAAAGCGGCAAGGTTACCCCATTGACCCTAAATGAAATCGAGGAAATTCCAGTAGGCATACATCACCGCATCTCAACTGATTTTAGAATCGAGCATGTGAACGACAGTGATGGGTAAGTTACTTTTTAGTTCACTATAGTAGCTTTTTCAAATGAAAATAATACTTTATTTGCTTGTTTTGATAAATGAAAACCGAGAACCCAAGGATTTCTGAATTTTATTACACTTTTTTAGATTCCTTTCAATTCACTCTGAATTCATTGCAATGTCGTTGAAAACCACTGAACTTAATAGATCTTTCAAGTATTTTGTATTTTTTCAATTCATCTTGAAGACTTTTAAGCTCACCTTGAATTCTTGTGGGTTTTATGTGATTCTTATTTACTAATTCTATTCAATCCCATTTATCTAATTCTAATGGGATGTTTCTCGATTTCAAAAATTAGGTTCTATTTATTTGAATTTTCTTTTGAATCTGTATGAATTCAATCAAATTCAATTATTTTCCCTTAAATTCTTCGAAATTGTCTGCAATTTTACTAAAAACAGTTCACTTGAAATTCGCTCTGAATGCTTATTCTTTTATCATAACTTCCTTAAAATTCTTCTAAATTCTTAAAAATTATCTTCAATTTTTTTTGTTACATCGACGTTTTTAAATTCGCTTAAATAAAAAAATTCCACTGTTAATTCGAAAATGTTTCATAATTTGATAAGATTCTAAGAAATTTTAAACAAAATGTAGATTTATCAAGTTGTTGACATACACGGAGAAACCCAAACACCAATGGTTGGTGTCTAGTGGAAAAAAAATCGCGAAACAGCACCGAACGCTGCGTACGCACGGTTCATTACTGTTTCGTGCAATGGCCAGTGGCGACTACGCAGCAATCACTGGCCATAATCTACGCATTAATATTTAGTGCGTGCGCGGAGCGCTCATCGCTGTCCAAAACAATAACGAATCACGCCGAGGCGCATGAGACTTTAGGGCGAAAAACATATGCAGCGGCTGCGCACACATACGCGAGTGTGGCGCGCGCATCGATGCTCCATGATTATGTAAAAACGGTTGTTCGATTGAAGCGTCAAATGTGAAGTTCAAGTGTCTCTTGTTATTAGTTGAATAAATGATTATATTTCGTACAATATTTGGATGGTAGGAATATATCTGGATTCCGGGATGGTTCGGATCACGTTCGCCGTGAAAGAAGCTACGAAAGCCTGATCTTAAAAAAAAAAAAATTGTGTTTAATTGTTCATATTTGTCATGTCTGTCAGCTACCTTTATTCTGTTATGCTTTCAAAACTGAATTTTAACGATAAGTAAAGTTAAAACATCGAACTCTAAACGATTTTTGAAAGACCGCAACGCGCAACACTCACTAGTATACGCGTAGCGGTTGTAGATATTTTTAATTTTGGAATATATTTTGAAGCTTTCAGCAGTTTAAAAAATAATGTAAAATTTGAATAGATTCCAAAAAACTTGAAATACCATGTAGATTTTTGAAGACTTCGAAATACGATTTAGAAGTTTTTTGCAATTTTGAAAAGTTGCAAGATAGTAAAAAAATGATCTTAACATTCAGATGAATATTAAAAGTGATTACTCATTAAAAAAAAATTAATTTTAAGAAAATATTCGAGAAGATTTCGAAACATTAGGAAAGATTTCCAAAATTTGTGAAGAGAACAAAAAAATGCTACAACTTTGCAAAATTGATAAACCGTTGTCAATTTTTTCCAATCGCGCGATTAATGATGCTAGTATATCTAAAAAGTGTTGAAACAATATATTTCGATGATATCCCAATCGTCGTTGTAGAAAAAACGATTGGCTTTTCACCACTTGAAGTTATTTTATATCATAAATTCAAAAGTTTTAAAATTAAATTCTCTTCGTTCCAGGCCCAGGTCTTCAGTTGCCAGGTGCATGGCTCCACCTACCGGGCTTTCTTGTTCTGACGGATCTGTATATGGACTTGACCAACTTCAGTTTATTCTGCTTGCTTCCATTAAAAATCCGAACCGGGGATTTGAACTTCAAAAATACACTTTTCCCGCAGAGAAACAAATTTTATTAGTCGAAGGAACGAATCAATATGTGCCGGTGCCAAAGCAAGAACACATTGTATTATCAACATTTTCTGGTGACGTTTTTGCAATATTGGAGAGCAGTAACTAACTTACTGTAATATATGCATATATTCGCAGCACTCGCACTAATCTTCCGGTAAAAATAAACATGCAGCGTGAAACGATTACACCATTGACCACAGATGAAACGAGGGAAATTCCAGTAGGCCGAATTCGCCCCATCTTAAATTATTTTTTAGTGCAGCATATATACCATGCCATTAATTAAACTACGTTAAAATACTTTACCCGTTCAATTTAGTTGAAAACTCCAAAATTGAAATTGGAAAATCTGACTTTTATTTCAGAATGCGTTTTCATCTTTGTTTACTGAAATAATTCTTCTAAAAAATTCGACTATTCCATTTATATTTCAAGAATTATGCTTCAAATAGACGAAATAAATATATATATACACTCCGAATTCAATCTTTTAGAATTTTGATGTTCTTTCTTCTTCTTCTTCTTGGGATCTTCTTTGTTCAAACAAATTATAAGGAGCTTTTCAATTGATTTCAATGATTTAAGAGAATTTCAAGATATTTTTTAGAAATTTTGGGACGTTTTGAATCTCAGAATTCAAGGAATATAGGATTTCATAAAATTTTCACGGCATTTTATGATACTTCATGAGGGATTTCACAGTGTTTCAGAAAATTTTCAAGTATATTAAGATATTTCCTAATTTGAGAGAATTGTCAAGTCTTCGAGGTATTTGGAATGATTTTAACGAATTTTGAAATTATCGTAGTGCTTGAAGGGACTTCGAAGAATTTTTAAAGGGTTTCGATTCTTTTTCTTTCTTCTAAAAAATTCGACTATTACATTTCATCATATTCATATTACTTTCTCAGTCTCCATTCCTTGTCCCCCCCCCCCCCCCCCAGTAACAGAAGTTTTGGTGGGACTGACCTAACAACTAGACTCTCCACCATACGACGCAGTACTACTTAACTTGGACATGATTTCGACTCGCAAAACAAATTTCGCGAACAAAGGTGCTTGTTAGGTATACAATCTAAACAATGAATGTTACAAACAATAGAATAGGCTCGGAATGGACTGAAACTTTAATTGACGAATTGCATAAACACGGTGCACGTAAAGATCGAGATTCAGGCGAAGAATGGATATTGGGTGTTTGGAACGCTAGAGGAGTGAATGATCTTAAGATAAGAGAACTACGAGAAACTATGCACGTAAAATAGCTAGATATTCTATGTTTACCCGAGACGAAAGAAAAGGGTTGCGAAAGTAGAAACACAGAAAATGGGGTGTTGAAAGGCGATTTTGAAATATGGTCAGAAGTAGATAGTGAATCACATGATATGTATCGCTCAGATTGCTGTGGGTTGGAATGAAGGTAGAAATCAGAAGATTATTTATCATGGCTTGCTACGCCCCAGTTGATAGTGCTCCGAGAGAAGACAAAGACGCCTTCTGGGACACTCTAAATAATATAATAAGTACTTGTGATCATGGTAAAAGAATCAATCTGCTAGGATACGCCAGGGTACAAATACTTGGTTTATAGATAAAATGATCCACGTGTACACCTGGCGTAAAGGAAATAGCTACAATATAATTGACTTTGTTATTGCGGATGAGAGACTAAGAGAACTAGTAAAAGATACAAGAGTCATGAGGGGCTCTGAATGCAATACTGACCATTACGTTCTAGTCTACAAAATAAAATTAGGGCGGGGATGGAGAAGAAAGAGCACCAAAGAAACGGAACGAAAGCGAATCAGGATTGAAAATGTACGGAAACCAGAAGTGCGAATAGATTTTCAGAGCAAGTTAAACGAACGCACAGATAGTGCAACTCGGGAAGCGCTTATAAGCAATAAAGATATAGAGGGCGCGTGGACTTTGTTACGGGATATAATTGTTAAAACTGCAATTGAAGTGTGTGGTACCGTAGTGGTAGGAAGAAAGCCTGATGATGCGTGGTGGAATGATGAAATTGAGGCAGCCCGATAAGAAAAGAAAAAAGCGAACGAGAGAATGTTGAACATCACAGGTCTTAGCGATGAGGAGAGAAATAGGCTCAAAAATGATTACAGACAGAAAAATAGGAAATTTAAACGACTACTCAAGGAAAGTAAGCATAAAATCAGGACAGAAGACAAGGTGGATCGAAGTAAACTTTGGGAAGTCCTCAAAGAGTATGGAGTCAATAGATAGCTCCTACAAGCAATAAAAACAATATATGCAGGTAACAAAGCGAGTGTGAGGGTTAATGGGAAACTGAGTGACTGGTTCGATAGTATGCAAGGCGTTAAACCAGGATCCGTTATGTCCTCATGACTATTTATCATATTTATGGACAAGAATCTAAGAATCGCCCTCTTCGACGAGGAAGGTGTAGATCTCGAGACAGTGAGGGTACGTGGATTAGCTATTAGCTTTCGCAGATAACTAGGTTGTTATAGCAGAATTAATCTAAGACTTGCAAACAATGTTGAGCAAACTAAATACAAGAATGAAGAACATGGTATTCAAAATTAACGTAAATAAAACAAAAATCATATTGTTTGAAGAAAAAGGTGATAAGACAATGTTCAACATTGTCCTAAATGATGAGAGACTAGAACAAGTTGATAAGTAAATATATCTAGGTAGCCTACTCACTAGTGACGGGAAGATAGATGGGATGTTAGATGGGCGCATAAACGAGGGTCAGGAGGTTATCGGTAGAGCAGGGTCCATTCTCAGAAGTAAAAATATATCAAAAAAAGCTAAAATGGCAATACATAATTCTATATTTGTACCATCTGTGCTATACGGTAGCGAGAGAGGGACCTGTCAAGAAAAGGATAAGAATAAAATTAACGAGAATTGGCATGAAACCTCTGCGCACAATTTGCGGGAAGACACTGGTAGACAAAGTGAGTAAATGGAAGTATGCCCAGAGGCAGACCGCGGAAAGAATGGTTAGAATGTTTGAATGAGACCTTAATCCGAAAAGACATAAGAAGCCATAGAAACAGGAGAGCTTGCATGAAAAAATTCATGGACGTGAAGTAAGCTAGAGAAGTATGCCAGGACAGAAAAGTGTGGCGACAAATAGTTTATGAAAATAATGTGAGTAGAGTGAATGACGCCTGAAACAAAAGACCTTGGATACTAATGGGCCCGAGTGGGGAACCATACATAACAATTTCGTGAGGCTCTTCACTTGAGGTGATCGCTACAGAGATTGATCAGAAACCTGGGGCGGAGCAGTGTTGCGAAACGAACGTGTTATTTGAATAAATAGCACAAAAATTCTAGATAAATTTAAAAAATCTATACGTCCTTCCCCACATTACGATTTTCCAACTGAGCGAGTCACGCCTAGCCTGAAAGGGAAATGGCTTAATGCTATACATTACTATTATTACTTTTGAAAATAAATATAGCTTCTAGATATTTATTTCAATTTCATCATCCTAGAGATAAAACTAAGAAAATAAAGGAGGTAATAATTGAGTTGAGTCTTCTGAGGAAACTAAATTTTTTTGAGATTGATATATGAAATATAAACATGATCATTCCAGCAGAACAAGTTCGACGCCTACAGTTAATGGCATAACAATTGAGATAACGTTTAGAAACGTTGATGAAACATCGGCATAATGATTCGAGACACTGATGAGTATATTCTTTATTAACGTGAGATTGGAGCGATATTTTGCACAGTGCTTTTGATATTCTATGAGTATTGTTTGTTGACAATATGGAACTCACTCCTTGCTCGAAGTAACCTGCGGCCAGATCTAAAGGTAATTGATTCACGATTTTTGTATCAGGTGCAAAATTATCCCGGGTTATTAATACTTCCTAGCTTCAGCCTAAAATCCCCTAACTACCCCTTAAGCTTGAAAATTTTACTTTTATTCCACTTTATACTTATTCTTTTTTTTTTAGTTGCGGCTTATGACTTTACCATTATCTTTATTTTTACTTTGCTAATTGAAATATGATTAGTGCTCTTGTTGGGGTCGGGCGAGGCTCTTGGTTCTATGGAAGACCTTAGTCGCAGATGCAGCTTGCCCAATTATGAAAGAAAAACCTTGAGCTTCCATTTAAGCATGAGGGAGTTGTGACAGAGTGAATTTGACATACCTGTCACTCCAAATAAAATCCCACATGAAGGGATCTAAGGAAATTTAATTGCGACCAAGTACGAAATTCACACCTCGACCAGGAGCACTCACCAAAGATTGTACATTTAGATTATTTATTCCTTGCATGCATTTGTTTTCATGTTTACAATGACCACCTATTAAATTTGGAGATCGACATCAACACTACGTAAGCTAGGGATTAGCCGTCACATTAGAGGCCTAGCAGGAGTCACTAACGCACCCTGAGTAAAGGACCTATCACTTACCCATAGTCCTACCATCCTACGTCTCCATGGTTACATGGAGTCTACATGGCCACCGACAACAACTCCATGTGAACCAGGGCTGGGTTAGGTCATGCCGAAGGATTGAAAAAGGTTACCAGCGCACCCTGGAATAAGTACCAATATCTAGCTTACAACTCAACAATGCTTCCGTCGCCATGGTTACCGATCCAAGCAGATTCTCACAAGACGCCGCCATCTACTTCTATCCTCCGAACGCCATGTCACGGAGGATTGACGTCACAAATCTCGCTCTAACATTATGATCGGAAACCTGGTGAGTGTGGGCTCATTGATCGACGAGCGGACTATCAAATGAACTTATAAACTATAGAATGCAGCCATCATGGAGGCATATTATTGTCTTATTTACATCTATACATGTATATATATATATATTTGCGAATAATTTTTCATAGTTCTAGTTAGTGATTATTTAATTCAAAGCTTTCCCGGTAGTTGCGCTGCGAATTCATGATTGTGAACGCGCCTTCATGCGAGCACCCTTCGAGTTCACGGTCTTGGTGCGTCGCATGACTCTGTCACTGTCTTTCTTAGTCTGCTAATGGCAGGAAGTGTTTACGGATAACCGATTTTGAATCTGATTTTGCGATCCTGGGAATCGACCATGCTAAACGATAGACCGGGAACTTGATTTTGATTCGGATTCCGATTTTGGATTTTTATTCTTTTGGATTTGTCGAAAAGGGTACAAAATATTGACACCAGTGATGACGAAAGTAAACTTTTGTATTTGAGGGCAAACAACGCAATTGGCATTTGTATGGTAGACTTTTGTTACATTCCGACCCATTGTTTCGCTGGTCCGTCCTATAGAGTGCTCTCCCGTTTTTTTTTCTTTCATAGGGTTATGTTAAATATTGTTGTTTAATGGCGAGAAGTCAAGTCAGTGCGTAGTAGTAGTTTCCTTTAACTTGTTTCTTTTGGGCTTTCGTGTTGACTTTATCTTGTGTCCTTTTCGAAACAAAATGGCCTCGTGTACGAAATTTTCGGCCATCGATCACGTGGTCTCAGTCAGCTCTCTTAGCCGTTGGTAGTTCCGAGGCGTTCCTTTTAAAGTTCTAACTTAACCAAGTCGAAAAATTGAAATTTTTAACTGTAAACAGAAATCTTTTTGTCTCGTTGTTTTCTTTATAATAAATTCCCGAACTTGTCATGATTTTCTTATATACATCGGCCGTTCTGATTTCAAGAACCACCCCTGAGACACCTTTCCTCATCCTTTCCTATTTTTATCATTTTCAGTTTTTCCCCGCTTTCTTATATAGATATGAATTCTCTTGTTTCCTTGTGAATTTCGATAACATAAAAATTGCCGGGCTTGAACTTCATACTTCTTTTCTTCGCTGGAAGCGAGTGCTAATCTGAAAAATTGCACCCGCTCCCAGCAATATCGCGGTAAAATTTCAGCTGAAACCACGTCTCACAGTCTGCAAAGAATTCAATACGACGATCCGGCGAAAGTCTCGTGCAATTTGAAGACACGAAGCGATCCAAGGACGACCGCCTTCTGCATTTTTCCCGCAAGTGTCTCAGTATTTTGTTGACACGCAGGGATGCTTTTCAGGCTATTAACCAGTGAAACCTTGGCACCTCCAAGAGCGCTGATGATTAAGACTATTAGCTTAACAGAATATTCCGGGTATAACCGTCGCAACTCCCTTATAAGATCTTTATACCTCTCTTCCTTTTCTTTCTTCTTGGCTATGACGTTTTTGTCAGCTGGTGCCAAAAATTCGATAACGAACATGGTTCGTTTCTCGAAGTCAACGAGAACTATGTCTGGCCTCAAGTGCGCAACAGAAACAATTATCGAGAATATGAAGTACCAGTATATACGGCACTTCGCATTTTCGACAATTGACTCTATTTCCCTAGGAGCGTTTAGCGGAGCGGTATTTGGGCTAAGGCCATAAGAGTGACAGAGATGGTAATAAAGCACTCTTAGTGCCGCATTGTGCCTTTGGATGTAGGTCGTTCCCGCATGAGTTGGACAACTCGATAGTATGTGTCCTAGATTCTCGGGGTGTGCATGACACGCTCTGCAGCTATCATCGGGAAAATCTTGGCTCAAAATGTGGCGACGGTATGCTAGAGTTTAAATGAGACCGTCTTGAAATGCCAAAATCAAACGCTCCGTGCCCGACTTCAATCTGGGTGATTTAAGGAAAGCATACGTTAGCTCATACGACATCGACTGATCTTCCACATTTCTGTGGAAGATGCCCTGCATCCTCTTGTGGGGGAGCTGTTCGCGGAAGTTTTTCTCCTGCGCTTTCCTAATCCGGGCCTTCAAGAGTGAATCTTCAAGATGGATAAAATTAACGTTAACAATTAGACAATTTCTAGAAGTTTAAAATTCAATGGTTTTTAAATTATCAATTCCACGGGTAAGTTTCTTAAACATAAGCGATATTTGATCAAAGATTTAAAAAATATTACGCATTAAAGTATAACAGTATATGACTAACAATATTTGAATAAGAAGCGCCCATTAGACGATACTTATCTCTTACGGATCAGGAAACACACATTTCTAGAAATTTGTTGAGACAGTTAAGATTTACAGATACGTAAAAAAATTCAGCATCCATAAAAATATAAACATTTTGTAGTACAAGTACATGAAATTTGTTCTTACAAGATATAGGTTTAAACGTTCAAGAGTTTTAAACCGACAAAATAATACTAAACAATTTTTAATACAAAGACAAATCAGACAAATCAAATTATGTATTCAGAATGATAATTTTTCGAGCTGGAAAAGGGAAGGGAAAAGTTCTGTCGCACCCTATCCCTTTCCCAGCTTTATGATTTTTTTACAAAAATTGTCAGAATTACTCTATTCGAAAATTTATGATCAAAAAGTCTTTTCCATTCATGCATTAACTTTGCATTATGTCGCTGAAAAAAGTTTTTTTGTTTGAAACAGGTGATTCAAATATTATAAATGAGCATAAATTCCTTAATGTTCAATAAGGTGTATTAATATTATAGATAAATCGATTTTCTTGAATCAAGGAATCTTTTATATTCTTGCATCAACTTTGAATTATGTTAGTGAAAAAAATTTTACTATAAAAAACCGTGTTTTAAAATATTATGCATTACCATAGCTTCCTTACTCCCCAAAAAACGCAGGTATGCTAGCCAGGCAAGTTATAATTATTAGCTTGTCTTTTGTTTGCCTCATCTAAGTTTTTCTGGACTTCTTCTTTTATAATTTGTAATCTTCTTAATCTGTCAGTTCATTTGTCGACACTTTGGAATTCTATCTCTTTTTCTTAGGGACTGGAGTGGTTCTAATTCGCGACCTAAGTTTAAGAACGCAGGGGTAAATTGTGTTGATGAATTTTTACTAGTATTAATAGCAAATTGTAGGTCATCTATATGTTTGTCCCAGATAGAGTGCTCGTTACCTAAATAGGTTTTAATTATTTGTTTAATTGTCCTATTGTATCGCTCGGTTGGGTTTGCTTGGGTTAGTACTTTGGCGTTTTCGTGTGCCTGATACCGAATTTTTCTGTCAAGTCTCTTAGTATTTTGTTTACAAATTCCGTGCCATTATCGGTGTGAAGAATCCGCGGTGTCCCCCAACGCGAAATGACACGTTTATGAAATTCTGACTCTATCGTTGTTCCGTTCGCTTTTTTAATCGGTATTATTTCGACCCATTTTGTAAATAAGTCTACAAACACTAGAATATATTGGTTTTTTCTCTTTTTTGAAATTGGCAATGGTCCCATGATATCAGCTGCTACCATGGTCCATGGTTCTTCGACGATTCTTTTCCCCATTAATCCTACTTTACTTTGGTTACCCGGTTTTACTCTTTGACAAGTCTGGCAGTTTTTTACGTAATTGATAACGTCCGAATATACCCCTGGCCAGAAGTAATGTTCGGAAATTTTCGCGGAAGTTTTCTCTAAGCCTAAATGTCCTGCCTGGGTTTCGTCGTGATTTTCCCGTAAAACTTGACGTCTAAGTTTTTGTGGTAAGACTAATTTCCAAGGGTTCGAGTCTGGTAATAGGGCGGATTTTAGTGGGTCAGTTCTGTGAAAATAGAGTTGCGAATCTCTGATTCGCCATTTTTCGTGTTCTTCTGGTCTTTTTGTCACTTGTCTGAATTTAGTGGAGTACCAGTCATCTGTTTTGTCGTTAACGTCCGCTTTTGGTTTTTCTACGCTACAAGCTAACGCGAACGCTATATTTTTTGTTGGTTCCCCTGATCTCGAGAGGGCATCAGGGACTAGGTTTGAACTGCCTTTACGATATATGACTTCGTAGTCATATTCTAGTAATTCTAATGCCCATCTGGCTAATCGGCCAGTTGAGTTTTTTAGGTTATGGAGCCATTTTAACGCTAAGTGGTCCGTGATTACTTTAAAGCTATATCCTTCTGAATATGGCCTGAATTTTCTTATGTCCCAAACTACCGCTAGGCATTCTTTTTCGGATGCCGAGTACCTCGATTCCGCACCGTTTAGGCTTCTACTCGCGTATGCTATCACGTAATTTACGCCATCGATTGTTTGCGTAAGTACGGCTGCTAACCCCGTATTACTCGCGTCAGTTTCGAGTAGGAAGGGTTGTGTGAAATCTGGGCAGGTCAAAATTGGTGCTGAAGTTAAAAAATCTTTAATTTTCTGGAAAGCCTCGTCTTCTTCTAACCCCCAATCCCATTTTTTTTTTTTTTAATAATCTGTTAATTGGTTCTATTATTTTGGCAAAGTGTGGAATGAACTTTCTGTACCAACTTGCCATCCCTATTATGCGCTGTAATTGTTTAATATTTTTAGGTTTAGGGAATTCTAGGATTTGTTGTATTTTTTCTTCGTCTATTTGGAGTCCTTTGTCGTTGACTTTAAAACCTAAGTATTTGATTTCTGAGCAGCCGAATTCACATTTGTCCGAACTGATCGTTAAATTTGCTTCGTTTATTTTGTCTAATACGATATTTGAATATTTCAAATGATCGTCGAAATTCTGTGTCACTATTACAATATCATCTAAATAAGAAAAAACGTTTGGCTTTAAATCTGGAGTGATGATTTTATCCATCAGTCTCTGGAAAGTGGCTGGAGCATTGGTTAAACCGAATGGCATCCTTTTAAATTGGTACATGCGTTTTCCAGGGACTGTGAATTCTGTTATGGGTTTTGAATTTTCTTCCAAAGGTATTTGTAAATAAGCTAACTTTAAATCAATTTTAGAAATGAATTTTGCTGATATTAAAGTGTCCAATATTTCTGTCATGAGGGGGACGGGTAGAGGTCCTTTTTTGTAATATTATTAACCCTTCTAAAATCTAAACAGCCCTCAATTTTATGTTTTGTTAAATGAGTCGCCCTATGCTCTTCTCCATGGTAAACTTTTATTTTATCTTCTAAAAGTTTTTCTAGTTGGGATTGTTGGGTTTCGTTTAGCTCGACAATACCCTCACAATATTCTGGCGAACCATAATTTTGTTCGTCGATTTTTCCTATATATATATATATATATATATATATATATATATATAATATTTGAGTTAATTAAATATAGGAAATTGCAAAGTTGAAGAGAGATAGCTGATCTGATTTAAAAAGAAAATAAACGGACTATGTTTTCTCAATTGAGTTTAATTTTACTTGTTGTAATTGCTTTTGAATTTTTAGCTGCACTGGAGACTCTCGGGTAGCGAAACTCCTCATCCAGATCTTCACACTGAAATAAAGGAAGTAACTACTTGGGGATTCACTGGACCATTCGAAGTTTCTTTATAAAAACTGGTTTTTCTGAGTTGTTTGAATACTCATCTCGTTCACTGGGACAAATACTGGTACTAGTCCAGGCGTTTATTGGTTTAGTACGGCGACGTTGATTGTCCTTCTGGTGATTCACCGTTGCGGTGGTTGACAAGGAGGATTTGTCAAAGGAGTCTATTAGTGGGCAGGTAGGCTCAGGTCCCCTGCTGGTACTTAAAGGTAATGATGTTTTGACAATGGACTTTTCAAAAGAATCTTGGGGCTTCGTTTCACTTATTTAAAGGGATTTGAAATTTACAATCGACTTCAGTTCGATTGAAATTTGCGAAGCACAACACTGATTTTACTTTTATCTTTCAATTTGTATTTCGACTACTTGAAAATGGTTTTCAAATAACCGGAGTCTACCTGGTATTGTTATATTAACTTTTATTGATGAAACTTTATTTCATTTCTTGGATTAATTAACTAAATATCAACATGAATATCTCAGAAGGACCAGCTCGACGTCTATAACAAATGCGATTGCGATTAAGACATCAGATATATACAGTAATAAAACAACAGAATATTAATTCGATGCACTGTCAACAAATTTCTTCATTAACGTATAAATTAATTTTCCCTCTAATTGCAAAAAATGAGGATTCTTTATATTGTGGTTTCTATCGCGACGTTGATACTTAGTTCTATTGGTGAATATAATACTATACTATATCCATAATTCTAAAAACATTTTGAACTTGCCAAAAATGAAAATGTTTGCATGACAATATGCATTTTATCCCAATTGCTATTATTTTTGAAACTCTATTTAAGTTGGGCCCTAATAATTGCGAATTTAATCTCTAAGGTGAACTAAGCCAAAGTAGGTCAAACCAAATTTCTAAGTGTTTCAAATAGTTTTCAGTAAATTATTCAGAATAGTTATCTAAGCTGTGAAAAAGCATTTACTCATTTAACTAATTTGGTTCGAATCCTGTATGCAAAATCCATTATTCAGTTACTTTAAATGTTTGTCAGAAACAATTTCGAGGTTCGTTTTCTAATTTCTCTTGATTTCTGAATAGATCCGTGCTCCTGATAGAAAAATTAGAGACAAAGACACAGTCTTTCATGCACATAACATTCATACCCATGCCAGTTCAGACAATTATTTCCGAATAGTGGAATTTAAAGTAAATTCTATAAAAAATTTGATAGAATCCCTACAGCACTGAATCAACCAAAGTACACGAATCAAATTCTATCAGCAGATTTGGTGAATCCTATTTAATTTATTCAAACGAATGTTACAAATCAAAATCTGTCAGCACATTTGATGCATCTTTGTATCAAATTCTATTTATCTAGAATTCTACCAAATCTCATTAGTACAAAATAGGTAATCAATTAAATTGAACGGAAATAATTTTTCAAACAATTTATTATTATTTATGATAATATTTTTTTTCAGAATAATGCTAGAAAATTGAAGTTTTGTCTGAAATTTTCCACTTTTTGTCGACTTTCCACTTTGTGAGGTAATAATTATTGCATGTTAACAAACATAATTGTTCAAACAGTTAATTATTGATTATAAATATCTTCTCTTTGTAATTAGAAAGTGTGTTTTTTTTCTGAAACTTTTACATTGCTTTGTCTTCTCAGTCTTCTTAGTGATATTTATCATTTGTGGGCGTCCAAATGAAGAGGGCCCTTGTGGGCGGTTCTAGATTGGGAAATTTTCGCGTTCTGCAGAGTCAGGGTTAAAATTATTATTTGTGGATTTAAGTGGGGAATATTAAGACCTATACTGAATCTTTTGAGACTACATTTATGTTCTGAAAGCAAGCGAAAATGGGTATACTTCGTTTTCAAAGAAAAAATGTAGCATGTGCGCTTATGGCTCTCACCAACATTAAATACGTTTTTATCGAAAAGCGATTTTTCCAAGATCCAACTTCAAACATGTCTAGGCGGCTGAAAAATTCTAAAAAGATGGTTATAAACTATAATAATTATTTGAACAATTATGTTTGTTACCTTGCATTGATTACTATCTCACTAAGTAAAAAGTGGGGAAAAAGTTAAAATCTGTAAGAATAACCGGAACTGTCCAACATTATTATAGGGGAAGAAAGTTATAGACAATAATACTTTTATTAAACAATTATGTTTATAAAATTTCATTAATCTTTACCTCACTACAAGTGCGCAATTGACAAAAAGTAAAAAATTTCAGAAAAAAAATGCCAATTGCTGGCATTATTCAAAGAGAATATTATTAATCTCTTTATAAATTATTAAAGTCTGGAAGTTTCGCAAGGTGGAAAGATAAAAAAACCTGCAGTTACTTTAAACATAAATTATCTGAGTTTCTCAAGGTAAAATAATAACGCACATGCGAGAGATTAACTTCTACGAAATACATTATTTTTACAGTAATTAAAATTTCTCATCTCAACAAGCCTCAAAAGATATAAACACATTTTGAAAAATGAGGCATTTTATTATATTGCTGTTAACCCTGGACATTATTTTCAATCTAATTGGTAAGTAAAGAATAAATTAGTAAAATTTTATATTTTTTTTGTAGTCAGTATGCTGAAACGTCTATTATACAGGGTGTCACAAAAGTCCCGGGACGGCTGAACATTTCCTCAGGTAAGATATTTTTCAGGAAGGACAAGGTAATTCTTGAAGTAACTTTCAACGAAAAATTCAGTGGTGACCTTTATTTTGATCTTCACGATGACCTTAAAGATTTTTTCAAGGTCCACTTTTTTTAAAAATGGAAACCCCTTTTTTTAACATCGGCAATCGATAGAGCGGGCAATTTTACGTTCAAATATGTACCTAGGTCATACATTGTAACATTGCAAACTTGAAGGTCACTGTGAGGTCATTTAAACTTAAACAACTGTATACCTCTGGGAACACGCCTGTTGGATAGCTACGACAGCACCACCAATTTGGAACTATTGGGAAACATTTGAATTTCAATTCAATATTAACGAAAAATCTTATAGTAAACAATTAATTCTCAACCGAAGATTAACATTTTAGACTAGAATGAATTGATATTTACTGCATTTTTCATAAACATTGCCCATTCAAGCATGACCTTGACGATGACCTTCAAGGTCATTTCAAGTTCAGTTTTTTTCCCATTGGAAACTCTCTTTGAAGGTTACAATGTACCTGTGTATGACCTGGGTACATATTTGAACTTAAAATTTCCCGCTCTACCGATTACCGATGTAAAAAGGTTTCCATTATAAAACAAAGTTGACCTTGAAAAAGCCTTGAAGGTCATCGGCAAGGTCAAAAGAAAGGTCACCATAGAATTCTTCGTTGAAATTACATCGAGAATGACCTTGAGCTCCCTGAAAAATATCTTACCTGAGGAAATAGTAAGCCATCCCGGGAGTTTTGTGACACCCGTATCTCAATGAATGTAAAATAATATGTAAACTCTATTACAGTAAACCATTATTATTATTATTAATATCACTTCTTTGCATACTTAGGTATAGTAATTCGATAGATTTTGAGGACTTACTTATCCTAATCAATGTTTTATAGGTTTTTAAATAAAAACATTGTACCTCAGAAGATTCAAGTATGTTCGCTCTTTGCCGAATTTTCAAGTATCGAAGCCGAAATATGAAGCTTTCTCTTTAGAATTCGAAAATGTAGAAGTTTTCTGGATTTTCGAGAATATATATATATATATATATATATATATATGAGTGTGTGTTAATTAATAACCAATTAATTAATTGATACTAATAATAATAATAATAATAATGGTAATATAATATATAATATATGATAATAATAGTCGTCGGTATAATAATAATTAACATGAAGATGAGAAGCCATAGGAGTAATAATCGCTGGCTCTCAGCTGGGCCCGTACCTGGGCGCACAGAATTTTGCTAATAATCACGTGAACAGTGCGTTTTGAAATAAATATAGCTTCTAGGTATTTATTTGAATTTCATCAACGGCCAACGGCCATGCCACGCTGAAAAAACCAGTTCTCGTCAGATCACTGAAGTTAAGCAGCGTTGGGCGCGGTTAGTACTTGGATGGGTGACCATTGGAGAATACTGTGTGCTGTTGGCTTATTATGGGTGTGGTGAGCCCAAACTTGTAGTTATTTATAACTACAAGAAAACTATCCACCTAGAAACACTATCCGAATCGGGTAGTTTCACGCCTACCCTGAAAGGGAAATGGCTTAATGGTATGCATCATTGATACGGCCCGTTTTTTTTTGGCTGGATGGCACCGTTCAAGATTTCTTGTTTCAAGGAAAAAGGATGTACTGCAGGAATGAAAAGGGACGGTAGTTCAGTTGCTCCTTCGCTCAAGTCGATAAGAAGTAATCTTCGTTGTAATTATTTGGTGGCCCCGAGAAGGGCCGTTGGTATGTTTCGAACGATCGGATAAGTGATCAGCTCATCCGCGTATCATCATTTAATAAGGCAGAAAAAATTCCAAAGAAATTGAGAAAATGAAATTTGACTGTAAAGAGAAATATGGCAAGCGAAGGTCGTCGCAGCGATAGAGGAAAGGAAACTCAAGAAGCATGAAATGGAAAGTTTACAGGAACGAAATATTAAATGATCTTTTGATCTGTCTCCCGTTACGGCCATCGGCGTATATCATAATCCTAGACATAATAATAAAAAGATAAAGGAGGTAATGATACAGCTCTCTATTATTTCCAAAGTTGACTCTCCTGAGGATGCTAAAATTTTTTAGACTGGTATATGAAATATAAACATGAATATCCCAGCGGAACGAGTTTGACGCCTATAAATAATGAGATATTGATTAAGAAAACATATATAAGCTCTTATAAAATACTAGAATATTAATTTGATACACTGTTAATTAAATTCTTTATCAACGTACAAATCAGTTTTGCCTCTAAGTGCCAAATATGAGGATCGTTTACACTGTGGTCTTTATCTTGACGGTGATACTTAGTTCTATTGGTGAATATGATACTATAATATATATATATAATCTTGAAAACGTTTTTACGCTTTCCAAAAATAAGTACTTTCTGCATCGCAATATTGGCAATAATTTAAGCGGCAGGGAGACCTATCTACTCATTCAACTTTTTTTTTTAAACCTTTCTATCTAACTTTTCTATAAAAATCCATCTATCTAGAAATCCTGTACCGTTCTATCAATGTGTTATCATTCAAATTCTATTAAGTCTTATCAGTACAAGACTTATATCAATTTCTTTGTTTTGGAATCTAGAAAAAAAACTATAAAATACTATCTCAAAAAAGGTATACTTTTTTATCAACAGTATTTCATTGAAAATCTTTGAAGTACTATCCAGACAAAAATCTATCAAACCCTATGCTTCACCATGTCGGTTATTTCTATATAATTTTATCCTTTGCGTAATTGTTTACTGTTCTATCAAAAGTTCCTCATTGATACTCCATCAAATCTCATCAGGACAAATATTAAATCCTATGTTTCAGAATGCCGGCAATTTCTATCAAATGTTATTTGCATAGGAATCTTATCCTTTTCCGTCAATAGCTGCTCATTAAAATTCTATTAAATCTCATCACCACGGAACTTGTATCAAATCCGATGTTCTAGGATATTAGGAGTTTTTGTCCAACTGTATCCGACGAGAAACCTTATACTTTTTTATCCAAAACTTATTTTAATTCCAGCAAATCTTATCCTGTCAGGACTTTTAATAAAATCCCACGTATCAGAATTTCAGAAGTTTCTATCAAATGATGTTGGATTCTAGAATTTGTGTAGCCATCCAGATATTAAGCCGCAAAATCAAAATATAAGGTTTTATAATCAAGGATTTAAAGATTTAGGAGAAAAACAAAGGAAAATATAAATAAATAAGGGCGAAAGCCCAACATCCCCCTTGGAACGTGAAGAACTCCACTTGTTCATTCACTCGTTTTCACGTTCCAAGCGGGATGTCGGGCTTTCGCCCTTATTTATTTATATTTTCCTTTCTTTTCTCTTAATATCTAGTTATGTTGAATCATATTTTTTACTCGAATTATCGAATCTTCTACTTTTACCTTGACTTCCATGACCTGCTGCGCTATTTAATACAAAAAAATATCACGACTATACGTGCAAGATTCTAATCAGTCTTTAAAAAAAAATATTTAAGGTTCATAAATGAAGATCAAAAATAAAATTGGCTTTATTTGAAATTCAATCTTTAGAGGACCAAATTTTTTTTGATTGAGAATAAAGTCAAGAAGGTTACCAAATTGAAACGTCAAATATCTCTATTGAAAAAATATGACTCTAATTATTCATTTCATTTTTATGTACAATTTCGAAGAGTTGAATCTGATCTTTGCAAACTAACTTTCACATTGTTCATACATTAAAGGTTTCTATTAGATATGAAATTGTGTCTGTAATACGCAAGGATTAAAGGTTCACACACACATGCGTACAATTCGAAATGATTTGATATTAATCAAATTATTCCATTTCAATTATTTTCTTTCCTGATCACTATTATTTTTCAAACTCTATTTTAGTTTGTCCGAAATGGATGCCAATTGAATATGAAAGGTAAACTATCCCAGGGTGGGTCAAAAAAAATTTCTGAAAGTTTTACATAAAAAATAGTAAATTAGAATGGTAATTTAAGCTGTGGGAAGACCTAACACATTTGATAAACCTTTTTGTCGAATTATATCCATCTAGAAATCCTATAATATTCTATCAATATATTTTCTTCAGAATTCTATGAGATCATACAAGTACATGACGTGTATCAAATTCTGTGCTTCGCAATCTCAAATATCTCAATAAAATCTTATCTGTTGAGAAGCCGTATACTTTTCTATCAACAGTTTGTTACTGCAAATCTCTCAAATACTGGCAAGACAAAAGTTCATCATATCCTATGCTTTATAATGTCGGATATTTTTATCGAATAGGACTTGAAGCATGTCTGATGTGGCTAAGATTTGATAGAGTTCCAATTAACAACTGCTGATAGAGAAAGTACAAGATTTTACGATGGACAGAATCTGATAGATATTTGAGAAATTTCGAGACATAGTATTTCGTACAGTTCCAATGGGAAAATGTTGATTGAGAAGTACATATAATCTTTCAAGACGGATAGGGTCAGATCAAAACTGCTACGAATCGGGAACATAGGATTTGATATGAGTATTGTGCATTTAAGATATTATAGAATTTAAATGAGAAAACGTTAACAGAAGATTACATTCAAGCTTCTTCCAGTAAAATAATTGGTCCGAAATCTAACGTTCAAGTCATTTCCCAATATATTTCATTTTTCCTGAAATCTTTTTGTAGTTTATTATGTCAGGAGCAAATCATAATTTGAATCTGAACAAAGTACACAAATAAAACTTACGTGATTGTTGAGTAATCCTGATAAGTTTTTAAGCATGACTTGTAGATGATTATTAGTAATAAAAAAACATTTCTTCTTAAAACAAGATGATCGCCTGTTTCTTCTTGCAGAATTAAGCTCACAGTTTGATTGTTTGCCTAATGGCGCTCCTATTCCTGGAGTTTCACGCGGCAGGCCATATTCTTCTTCTGACCGACAAAATTCTCCTGCCAGGTCTGTTCCTCCTGCCAGTTCTCTTCGTAAAAGGTCCAGGTCTCCTTCTGCCGCAAAGATAGCTCCACCTACCGGGGTTGATTTTTCTGACGTGCTTGGATATAGACTTGACCAGCTTCAATTTATTCGGCTTATTTCCAAAAAGAATCCGAATCGGCTCTTCGAACTTCGAAGGTACACTTTTCCTGCGGATAAACGAATTAAAGTATACGGAAGATGTGATGTTTATATGCCCGTGCCAACCCAAGAACAAATTGTACTATCAACTTCCACTGGTGACGTCTTTGGAATATTAACGAATATTAATACGCTTGCTGGAATATATAAACATAATCCCAGTATGAAACGTAAATCACGAGCAAAAATAAACATAGAAAGCGGCACGGTTACCCCAATGACACCAGATGAGATCGAGGAAATACCAGTAGGCCTCATTCACCGCATCTCAACTGATTTTAGAATCGAGCATGTGAACGACAGTGATGGGTAAGTTACTTTTCAAGTCACTATAGTAGCTTTTACAAATAAAAATAATACCTTATTTTCTAGTTTTGATAAACGAAAACCGAGAAGCCAAGGATTTCTGAATTTTATTACACTTTTTTTAATTCCTTTCATTTCATTCTGAATTCATTGCAATGTCGTTGAAATCCACTGAACTTAATAGATCTTTCAAGTATTTTGTATTTTTTGCAATTCATCTTGAAGACTTTTAAGCTGACCTTGAATTCTTGTCGGTTTTATGTGATGCTTATTTACTAATTCTATTCAATCCCATTTATCTAAATCTAATGGAATGTTTCTCGATTTCAAGAATTAGGTTCTATTTATTTGAATTTTCTTCTGACATATCTTGATTCGTTATGAATTCCATCAAATTCTCTTAATTTCCCTTAAATTCTTCGAAATTGACTGCAATTTTACTGAAAACAGTTCACTTGAAATTCACTCTGGATGCTTATTTTGTATCATAACTTCCTTAAAATTATTTTCAATTCTTTAAAATTATCTTCAATTTTTTTAAAGTTACATTGACGTTTTTAAATTCGCTTAAATTAAAAAATTTCAAGTTTAATTTGAAAAAGGTTTGATAATTCGATAAGATTCTAAGAAATTTTAAACAAAATGTAGATTTTTCAAGGTTTTGACATAAAATTTGTAATTGTTTTGAAAACTTTAGGCAAAATTCAAATAAATTTTTTATTTTGATAAAATAATTTTGAGAAAGTATTTAAATTAAGATTTGTGAGAGAATTTCAGATAATCTTGAAATTTATAACTATTTTGAAAAGATTTCAAAACGATCCAAAAGATTTCCAAAGTTGGTAAAAAAGAATCTGGAAGATTTTCCGATTTCTTTTTTAATTTTACACAATGTTTTAAAAGTGTTATGAAAAATTATAATAATTTGAAAACATATTTTGAAGCTTATTAAAAATTTCAAAAATAATGTAAAATTTGAATAGATTCCAAAAAACTTGAAATGCAATGTAGATTTTTTGAGACTCCGAAATACGATTTAGAAGTTCCTTGCAATTTTGAGAGGTTTCAAGATAGTAAAAAAATGATCTTAAGATTCCGAGGAATATTAAAAGTGATTATTCATTTTAAGAAATTAATTCCAAGGAAATATTAAATTTAAATTATTATTTTTATGTTATATTATATTATTTTATAATATTATTATTATATTATTTAATTTGAATATTAATTCAAAAGTTTTGAAATTAAATTCCCTTCCTCCAAGGCCCAGGTCTCCTATTTCCAAGTGCATGGCTCCACCTACAGGACTTTCTTGTTCCGCCGGATCTGTATACGGACTTGACCAACTTCAGTTTATTCTGCTTACTTCCATTAAAAATCCGAACCAGGGATTCGAACTTCGAAAATACACTTTTCCTGCAAATAAACAAGTTTTATTACTCGAAGGGACGAATAACTATGTGGCTCTACCAAAGCAAGAACACATTGTTTTATCAACATTTGTTGGTGACGTCTTTGCAATATTAGAGAGTACTAACTATCTTGCTGGAATATACGCACATATTTATAGCTATGGCTATAAACTTCGGGTAAAAATAAACATGCAAAGTGGAACGATTACCCCATTGACCACAGATGAAAAGAGGGAAGTTCCAGTAGGCCGCCTTCGCCCCATCTTAAATCATTTTATGGTGCAGCATATATACCATGCCATTAATTAAACTACGTTGAAACACTTTACGCGTTCAATTTAGTTGAAAACTCAAAAATTGAAATTGGAAATTCTCACTTTTATTTCAGAATTATTTTGATCTTTGGTTAGTAAAATAATTCTTCTAAAAAATTCGACTATTCCATTTATATTTCAAGAATTATGCTTCAAATAGACGAAATAAATATATGTATATATATACACTCCCAATTAAATCTTTTAGAATTTTGATGTTCTTTCTTTTTCTTCTTGGGATCTTCTTTGTTCAAAATATTATAAGGAGTTTTTCAATTGACTTTAATGATTTAATAGAATTTCAAGATATTTTTTAGAAATTTTGGGGTGTTTTGAATCTCAGATTTCAAGAAATATACGATTTCGTGAAATTTCCACGGCATTTGATGATACTTAATGAGAAATTTCGCAGTATTTCAGAAAATTTTCAAGTATATTAAGATATTTCCTAATTTGAGAGAATGCTCAAGTACTCGATGTATTTGGAATGATTTTAACGAATTTTCAAATTACTGTAGTGCTTGAAGGGACTTCAAAGAATTTTTTAAAAGTTTTAATTCTTTTTCTTTCTTGTCTATTCTCCAACGGCCGCATATGTTCACTTGAGAAAATACAAAAACAAATTTTCGGCGATAGTCTAAAATATTACATCCTCGAGAATGGTCGAATTTCCCACTTTCGGAAAAAAATACTAGCTTCCCAGTACACCGGTCTATTTTACGCGATTATTTTTCAGTTATTTTTCCGTAAGCGCACTATTCAATTTCGTTTTTTTCAAATGAACACTCAAAAATTAACAAGAAGCTCTGAAGACAAAGGCGGAATCCCAGTGAAATATTCAGATAAGTCTTTACTATTATTTTTGAGAATAAATGAAGGGGCAGGGGTATACTCTTTCCATGCGATAAATTAAGCTACGTTCAAACACTTTATCCGTTCAATTAAGTTGATAATCCAAAAATTGAAATTGGAAAATCTGACTTTTATTTCAGAATGCGTTTTGATCTTTGTTTACTAAAATAATTCTTCTAAAAAAAAATTCAGCTGTAACCACGTCTCACGACCGTGAGATAGGTGGTTACGGTCTGCGACGAACTCAATACGACGATCCGGCAAAAGTCTCATGCACCCTGAGGACACGGAGCGACCCAAGGACGACCGCCTTCTGCGTTTTCCCCTCAAGCATTTTGTTGACACGCAGGGATGCTTTTCAGGCTATTAACCAGTAAAACCTTGGCACCTCCAAAAGCGCCGATGATCAAGACGATTAGCTCAACAGAATATTCCGGGTATAACCGTCGCAACTCCCTTATAAGGTCTTTATACTTCTCTCTCTTTTCATTCTCCTTGGCTGTGACGTTCTTGTCAGCTGGTGCTGAAAATTCGATAACGAACATGGTTCGTTTCACGAAGTCAAGGAGAACTATGTCAGGTCTTGAGTGCGCAACAGAAACAATTGTCGAGAATATGAAGTTCCAGTATATACGGCACTTCTCATTTCCGACAATTGACTCTATTTCTCTAGGAGCGTTTAGCGGAGAGGTATTTGGGCTAATGCCGTAAGAGTGAAAGAGATGGTAATAAAGCACTCTTAGTGCCGCATTGTGCCTTTGGATGTAGGTCGTTCCCGCATGAGTTGGACAACTAGATAGTATGTGTCCTAGATAATCGGGGTATGCATGTCAAAATGAAGCCCTCCGTGCCCGACTTCAATCCGGGTGATCTAAGGAAAGCAAATGGTAGTTCATACGACATATACTGATCTTCCACATTTCTGTGGAAGATGCCGTGCATCCTCTTGTCGAGGAGCTGTTCGTGGAAGTTTTTCTTCTGTACTTTCCTAATCCGGGCCTTCAGGAGTGAGTATTCAAGATGGATAAGATTTGATGCATTTTGCTCACCCCTAATATTGAAGTCAAGGCCGAGCGTTTCAGCAGCCTCCACCGCCGCTTTGTACAGAAACGCTCCTTTGCCCACTTCTTTGTATTTCCTGACCATTTTAAGAAGAGGGTCTTGTCCATTTGCGACCATATGTGCTGTACCCAGAATAATCCTGTTGCGAAGATATTCAAGATTCAGTATTCCATGACCACCTTGACGGCGTGAGATGTAAAGTCGTGGAACAGAAGACTTAAGGTGCATGCTTTTGTTCATGTGCATAACCTTTCGGGACCCGATATCGAGGGATCTGAGCTCGTCCTTCTCCCAATGAATAGAGTACTACGGGGTCGGCAAGCATGTTCGTTGCAGATACTTTTTTTGTTGCCGACAGTTCAGAAGACCAAATCGGCCGGATGAGACGTTTGTATCTGTTTCGGAGAGTATCCTTTATAGATGTCACGTTCTGAATGCGGCTCTGTGGCACGCCCTGTTATGTATAGGTCTCCCCAGCGCTAAGGTGTCGTATAGCGCTTTAGTCGACGAGCTCAGGGTCTTCGGGGATGCCATTCAGTTTTCCTTTCTTCAAATTAACCTTGGCGCATTTCGCTAACCCGAACTCCATTCCAATCTCTTGAGTGTAGTCTTGGACTATTTTTAGAGCTAGATGTAGTTTCTCTTGATTTCTAGGATATATCTTAAGATCATCCATGTAAAATACATGAGTGACCTTATGCTTTCGGTTCCCAGGTTTGCCGCAGATGTACCTTTCGGAATGGCGAAGTGCGAGAGATAGTGGCAATAATGTGAGGCAAATGAGGAGAGGGCTCATGGTCTCGCCTTGAATCATACCTTTCTGAAACGTGACACTGTTAGTGATCACACGGTGTTTTCCAGATGAGATAGTAAAACTGGTTTTCCAAAGCATCATTAATCTTTCTATCCACCTCACGATGTGTGGATGAACATTTATGCTTTCCAACAGACAGATGATAAGTCTATGGGAGGTTGAATCAAAAGCTTTCCGGTAATCAATCCAGGCCATCGATAGGAATGGCTGATAGGATGCTGCATCTTTAAAAACACATCTATCGATGAGCAGGTCTTCCCGACATCCTGCTACGCCTTTCTTTGAGCCACGTTGTTCATACATCTCTCACCACACAGGTCCAATTTTCCGAACAATCCTATCATTTAGCATAGCTGTGAAGATCTTATACAGTGTGTTCAGACAAGTTATTGAACTGTAATTCTTAGGGTCACATAAGTTGCCCGTCTTTGGCAGGAGCACTGTGCGCCCTTCCACCAACCACCCCGGAATAGGCTCTTCCGATTTTAGATATGAGGTGAAAATTCAGGCCAGATGCTGGTGGGTTGAAGGAAACTTCTTCCACCAGAAGGTCTTGATACCATCTGGTCCCGGAGCGGAATAGTTCTTCATGCCTCTTAATACGTTTTTCACCTCCTCGGTAGTGATAGGTGGGCATTCCTCCTCAGCTGTTATGAGGGAATTGCACAGCTTCTTGAAGCTATTTATGTTCTTTGAGCCTTCTTAAAGTGGATGTTGGACCTCGTAGACTTCTCTCCAAAATGCTTCGATCTCCTCTGGTTTGGGCGGATGGTCGACAGTAACTGGAGGGTTTTGGAAGAGTCGAGATGGGTTAGACAAAAACTGTTGATTTTCTCTGACCCACCTCTCTCTCCGCTCTAGACTTCTTCTAGCGTTAGATAGAACTCGTATTCTGTCAACAATATGCTGCCTGATGGTCAGTAGCTTTGTCTTGTTGATTGTGTGATAACGGATCCGCAGTTCGCGCGCGAACTGTCGAACCTTGGCAGTGAAAGTCCTGCCAGATGTTATGTAGTCAATCACACACTGAATGCGGGACGCGCACTGTCAAAGTTCTCGCTGCATTGTACACACTACAATTGACAGTCCAGAGATCGGATTCTTCGGAAAAATCTCCACGAAGCTCATAATCCAGTTCAGTCAGATCTTTGGGCTTGGGAGAAACCTGAATGTTGATGTTTCTCCGGGTCTTGATGCATCGTTCTTCCTCTATTGGATGCCTGTTGGAGGTTGGTCTCAGTGTCGCCTCTCTTTCTCTGTTGCCAGCTTGTTCTGGCTGCGGTTGTGTAGGCGTTTCGCTTATATAACCCCTTTTCCGGAGGGGTTCGGCACGGTTTCGCAAACGTTTTTGCGAAAAATCCGAGACCTCTGGGTGTTTCTCGCACCACAGCGCATGCAGTCGCGTCATGTAACCTTTTCGTTCAGGGGCCATACCGGTATCATAGCACTCCAGCAGGTCGTCCCTGAGTCGATCCGTCCACTCAAAAGTAATGAGATTCTGCCGGTCAATCGCATTAACTCCGTCTTGATTGGCTTCCCCAACTCTAGGGTAGTCGACATTGTTGTGCGACCCATTGTCGGGAGCCCTGCGCGTTTAATTGGTTTGAACCGCACTTACTACAACTATGTTTGGTGTTGTCATTGTTGTTCCCACGAGCAGCTAGGGAAAAGGGTTCGTCCATCCTTGTAGTGCCCCGTGTGCAAAGATAAGGCTGATACTCTGAGAGGTCGCCCGGTATCCCAGAATCCCAGAGTATATATATATATATATATATATATATATATATATATATATATATGACGGAACTGGCAGATGTAAACATATTAAATCCTATCTATTACAACGCTGCTGAAGGCTGATGACCTTCTTGGCATAAAACATCAAACAATTGCGACTTTCCCGGTTTCCATTCCTTGCCTCCTCCCCCCCAACAGTTACAGAAGTTTTGCTGTGACTGACCTGACAAATAGACTCTCCACCATACGACGCATCACTACTTAACTTGGACATGATTTCGATTCGCCAAACAAATTTCGCACATAATGGTGGTAGTTGGGTGTACAATCTGAACAATGAATAATAAAAATAATAAAATAGCCTCGGAATGGACTGAAACTTTGATTGACGAAATGTATACACACGGTAAACGTAAAGATCGAGTTTCAGGCGAAGAATGAGACTGGGTGTTTGGAACGCTAGAGGAGTGAATGATCTTAAGGTAAGAGAACTACGAGAAACTATGCACGTAAGGAGACTAGATATTCTATGTGTACCCGAGACGAACAAAAAGGGTTGCGAACGTAGAAACATAGAAAATGCGGTGATGAAAGGCGGTTTTGAAATATGGTCAGAAGTAGATATAAGAATCACATGGTAGTCAAGGGGTCGGTTTGATTATGAATGAAAAAGCAAGACAGCATCTGAAAGATATCGGATATATATCGCTCAGATTGCTGTGGGTTGGAATGAAGGTAGGAAATGATAGTGATCCGAGAGAAGACGAAGACGCTTTCTGGGACACTTTGAATAATACAATGAGTACTTGCGATCATGGTGACAGAATCATTCTGCTAGTAAAAGTCAGGGTACAAATACTTGGTTTAAAGATAAAATGATCCAAAGAACCAAAGAAACGAAAGAAAGGCGAATCAAGATTGAAAATTTACAGAAACCAGAAGTGCGGATAGATTTTCAGAGCAAGTTAAACGAACGCACAGATAGTGCAACTTGGGAAGCGTTTATAAGCAATAAAGATATAGAGGGCGCATGGACTATGCTACGGGATATCATTGTTAAAACTGTGACTGAAGTGTGTGGGACGGCGGTTTTTGCAGAAAGTCTTGTGATGCATGGTGGAATGATGAAAGTGAGGCAGCCCGACAAGAAAAGAAAAAAGAGTACGAACGAACGTTGAACATCACAGGTCTCAGCGATGAGGAGAGAAATAGGCTCAAAAATGATTACAGACACAAAAATTGGAAAGTTAAACGACTAGTCAAGGAAAGTAAAGATAAAATCAGAACAGATGCAGCGAATAGAATACAAAACGACTTTGAAGAAAGCAAGAAACTAATATTTAAGAAGATGGAGGGAAGTAAAAGTACAGAGTTTATCAGCATGAAAAACAGCAAAGTCGAAATGCTATATGATACAGAAGGTATAGTAGATGCTTTGAAAGACTAGTTTAAAGGATTATTAGGAGGTGAAGCTATACGACAACAGAACTGCGAGATAGAACATAATGCATCAGAAAACCAACTTGAGAAAGTCTATTTCACTGAAGTTAGAGATCTAATTGAGAACTTAAAAACCGTAAGACTGCTGGTGTAGATAGTATTAGCGCTGAAATGCTTAAATGCGGTGGCGAGTACACACCTCACAGGCTGTGTGAGTTGATAAATTTATGTTTCGAGATGGGGGAAGTCCCAGACGAGTGGGAAAAAGCGATTATGGTACCAACATACAAAAGAAATACTTATCCGCAGGGTAATGAAAATAACAGAAGAAAAGATATGAGAAGTCCAAAGTGGATTTATACCAGGATGATCATTTACGGATCAAATATTCAGCTTAAGACAGATCACAGAAAAAAGTTTAAAAGTAGGAAAGAAAGTTTTTTTTTGCGTTTGTTGACCTAGAAAGAGCTTTCGACAAGGTGAATAGAAGTAAACTTTGGGAAGTCCTCAAAGAGTACGGAGTCAATGGATGGCTCCTACAAGCATTAAAAACAATATATGCAGGTAACCAAGCATGTGTAAGGGTTAATGGGAAACTGAGTGACTGGTTCGATATCATGCGAGGCGTTAAACAAGGATTCGTCATGTCCTCGTGGCTACTTATCATATTTAAGGACAATTGTCTAAGAATGACCCTCTTCGGCGAACAAGGTGTAGATCTCGAGACAGTGAGTGTACGTGGGTTAGCTTTCGCAGATGACAAGGTTGTTATACCGACTGTGCTAAACGGCAGCGAGACATGGATCTGTCAAGAAAAGCATAAGAGTAAAATGAACGCGATTGGCATGTAACCTCTGCGCACAATGGTATACCTAGAGGCAGACAGCGGAAAGAATGGTTAGAATGTGTGAATGAGACCTCAATCCTAAAATACATAAGAAGCCATAGAAACAGGACAGCTTGCATGAAAAAATGCATGGACGTGAAGGAAGATAGAAAAGTATGCCGGGACAGAAAAGTGTTACGAAAAATGTTTTGAAACCAATGCCATCTCAAAATATTAAGATTAACTTGTAATTAGAAATAATAATAAACACGCAATGTATTATGGTTCCCTGGGCTTTGTTCTTTCGTCAATGCCCTAGTCAGTCTTTTTCGGAAACAGATAAAAAAGTTCTGCTTAGTTTCTTCCCCAAAATAATCTTCGCAGACAATTATTATAGGCTTATAATAAATCAATTTTGATAACTTTTCTATGACACAAAGCGCCTTCAATGTAGGTGAAACCCAACCTATACCAGGTTGGGTTTCACTTATACCAGGTTATGCAAACGCGCGCATTTACGTAGACAGATTTTTATATATGTCAATCTTAACTGTCTCCACAAATTGTTACAACTTCTTATTTGCTGATCCGGAGGATATAAGTCTTGTCTAATGGATGCTTGCTATTCAAGTATTGTTAGTCGAATACTGACATATCTTAATTTGTGATATTTTTTAAATCTTTAATTAAATACTGCTTTATTTCAAAACGCTGTTATTTTGGAACGGTCTGAGCAACAAGAACACTAGGTGTCTATTTTATTTAGAAAAATAAAGGATGTTCCAGGCATACTGTCAAATTCAAAATTACTTAGCTCTTCAACTTGATTCACATAAATAAAAACATAGTCTTCAGTTATCATTGGAACAAATTTTAGAAGAGAAACCCAAGCGCAAGTAATAAATAAATAGTTGAGATCATGATTGTTAATTTAAATGTAATTATTTGAATATTTGTCCTTTGTCTTGAGCTTAGGAAGAAAAGTAATTTTTATTTGTTTTTAATTTACATGTGGAATTGATAATTTAAAAAACATTGAATTTTAAACTTCTAGAAATGGTCTAACTGTTAATGTTTTTGAAATTAAATTGCTCATTTCAAAACGCTTCTAATTAAAAATTGTCTAAGCAATAAAAACAGTAGGTGTCTATTTCATATTGAGAATTTGCGAATAAAAAAAGGAACAAAAATAAAAATAAATGAATAAATAAAAAATAAATTATTTTTTGAGGAAAAAAAGAAAACTAAATGATCAGAATTAAGAAAAAGAAATATCGAAATTTATGGTTTCAGAAATGAAGTATAATTGTTTAGCATTCCTGAAACACTGTGGCGCGTTAAGAATGTAATTCAATTATATTTTTTGGAATTGAAATATCACTTTTGAAATAAATATAGCTTCTAGGTATTTATTTGAATTTCATCAACGGCCAACGAATTGGACGCCTATAAATAATAAGACAGTGATTAAGATAACATATATAAACTCTTGTAAAATACTAGAATATTAATTTGATACACTGTTAATTAAATTCTTTATTAACGTACAAATCAGTTTTTCCTCTAATTGCCAAATATGCGGATCGTTTATACTGTGGTCTTTATCTTGACGGTGATACTTAGTTCTATTGGTGAATATGATACTATACTATATTTATAATCTTGAAAACGTTTCTAAGCTTTCCGAAAATAAGTATTTCTGCATCGCAATATTCATTCCATCATAATTGTTATTATTTTTCAAACTCTGTTTGAGTTTGACCGAAATGAATACGAATTTAATCTGAAAGGATAATTTTACAGAAAAGTAATATAAGCGCAGGGAGACCTATCCACTCATTTAACTATTTTTTTCAAACCTTTCTATCCAACTTTTCTATAAAAATCCATCTATCCAGATATCCTATACCGTTCTATCAATATGTCATCTTTCAAATTCTATTAAGTCTTATCAGTACAAGGCTTGTATCAATTTCTTTGTTTCGGAATCTAGAAAATAACTATAAAATACTATCTCAAAAAACATATACTTTTTTATCAACAGTATTTAATTGAAAATCTTTGAAGTCCTATCCAGACAAAAATTTATCGAACCCTATACTTCACCATGTCGGTTATTTCTGTCTTATTTTATCCTTTGCGTAATTGTTTACTGTTCTATCAAAAGTTTCTGATTGAAACTCCATCAAATCTCATCAGGAAAAATATTAAATCCTATGTTTCAGAATGCCGGCAATTTCTATCAAATGTTATTTCCATAGGAATCTTTTCCTCTTCCGTCAATAGCTTCTCATTAAAATTCTATTAAATCTCATTACGACGGAACTTGTATCAAATCCGATGTTCTAGGATATTAGGAGTTTTTGTCCAACTATATCCGACGAGAAACCTTATACTTTTTTATCAAAAACTTCTTATTTGAATTCCAGCAAATCTTATCCTGTCAGGACTTTCAATAAAATCCCACGTATTAGAATTTCAGAAGTTTCTAACCCAGGAAAATATAAATAAATAAGGGTGAAAGCTCACCATTCTCCTTAAAACGTGATTTCGGGCTTTCGCCCTAATTTATTCATATTTTCCTTTGATTTCTCTCAATATTTAGTTATGTTGAATCATGTTTCTCACTTTCTGTTGGCTTTCGCTTTGACTTTCCCTTCGATGTTTAACTTGTACCAGATTGAATACATTTTTTCTGACAGATGAGGGTCCAAAAGAGTGACCGAAACGTTTCAAAAATAATTATCGAATCTTTTATTTTGACCTTGATTTCCATAACCTGCTTCGCTATTTAATACAGAAAAGGGTCGCGACTAAACGTACAAGATTCTAATCATTCTCTAAAAAAATAAATATTTAAAGTTCATAAATGCAGATCGAAAATGAATTTCATTTTGTTGTACATTTTCGAAGAGTTGAATCTGATCTTTGCGAGCTAACTTTGACATTGTTCATACAATCAAGCTTTTTATTAGATATAAAATTGTGTCTATAACATGAAGAGATTTAAAGTCTACCCACACATGCACACAATTCCAAATGATTCAATTGTAATAAAATTATTCCATTTCAATTATTTTCTTTCCTGATCACTACTATTTTTCAAATTCTATTTTAGTTTGTCCGAAATGGATGCCAATTGAATATGAAAGGTAAACTATCCCAGAGTAGTTCAAAAAAAATTTCTAACAGTTTTTCATAAATTGTAGTAAATTAGTCAGAATGGTAATTTAAGCTGTGGGAAGACCTAACACATTTGATCAACCTTTTTGTCGAATTGTATCCATCTAGAAATCTTATAATATTCTATCAATATGTTTTCTTCAGAACTCTATGAGATCAAATTCTATGCTTTTCAATCTCAAATATCTCAATAAAATGTTATCTGTTGAGAAATCGTATACTTTTCTATCAACAGTTTTGTTTGTAACGACTAACTATGCAAATAATTTATAAGAGGAGTTCGGAAGGAATGAGTGATCAGGCTCCCAGAAATGAAAATGCGACAATTTTCGCGGATCATCAAGTTTTGAACAACAACTTTCCTAGGTATAAAAACCCTCACGATTTGAGGGAAAAGTCCGGACAAGCCAATGAGGCAAAGCATCTTTATTCAAATTCATTTTAACACTTTAATCAACAGCGTACAATTGAAATTAAACTAATCACACACTGGTTGTGAACTTAATCCTAAGAGAGATCTCTCTTACCTTATCCTCAAAGTTACAGAAATCGCAAGCATACTTAACACGAATAGTAAATCAGAGGCAAAACCTTGCCATTCTCGAAGAGTCAGTCCTCACCACTCTCAAACACTCAACAATTATATATTATCACTAGCTCAACAAATCCAGAGCATATCACTGGGTCCACAATTAAAGGTTATCACTTGCTCAACAAATCCAGAGCATATCACTGGGTCAACAATTAGAGCACATCACAGTCACATACAGAGGATCCACCCCTGTCACACACCACAGGCAGTCACAATCTCGATCTGTCTCACATCTGCAGACCTCGAATTTCCGATCGATACTAATTCGTTGGGGTCTCTCTCCCATCGTGTCGCACCCCTACCCCACTGCTTAAGGGAGGCCCACGCATGCGTCTCTTCCTTCTAGGCGCCAAACTCAACTCGCCATCCAGGGTGCACCGAAGTGCAAAGATCAAACTCCACGGTCCCTCACATAACACGTGCGAGCGTAAAAAGGACGCGAACAAGTTTCTTACTGCAAATCTCTCAAATCCCGACAAGACAAAAATTCATCATATCCTAAACTTTATAATGTCGGATATTTTTATCGAATAGGACTTGAAGCATGTCTGATGTGGCTAAGATTTGATAGAGTTCCAATTAACAACTGCGGATAGAGAAAGTATGAGATTTCACGATGGACAGAATCTGATAGATATTTTCGAGACATAGGATTTCGTACAGTTCCAATGGGAAAATGTTGATTAAGAAGTATATATAATCTTTCAGGGCGGATAGGGTCAGATCAAAACTGCTACGAATTGGGAACATAGGATTTGATATGTGCATTTAAGATATTATAGCGTTTCAATAAGAAAACGTTAACAGAAGATTACATTCAAGCTTTTTCCAGTAAAATAATTGGTCCGAAATATAACGTTCAAGTCATTTCCCAATATATTTCATTTTGCCTGAAATCTTTTTGTAGTTTATTATGTCAGGAGCAAATCATAATTTGAATCTGAACAAAGTACACAAATAAAACTTACGTGATTGTTGAGTAATCGTGATAAGTTTTTGAGCATGACTTGTAGATGATTATTAGTAATAAAAAAACATTTGTTTTTAGAACAAGATGATCGCCTTTTTCTTCTTGCAGAATTAAGCTCACAGTTTGATTGTTTGCCTAATGGCGCTCCAATTCCTGGTGTTTCTCGCGGCAGGCCATCTTCTTCTTCTGACCGACAAAATTCTCCTACCAGGCCTGTTTCTCCTGCCAGCTCTCTTCGCGCAAGGTCCAGGTCTCCTTTTGCCAGCAGTATAGCTCCACCTACCGGGGTTGCTTTTGCTGACGTGCTTGGATATAGACTTGACCAGCTTCCGTTTATTAGGCTTATTTCAAAAAAAAATCCGAATCGGCTTTTCGAACTTCGAAGGTACATTTTTCCTGCGGATAAACGAATTAAAGTATACAAAAGATGTGATGTTTATATGCCCGTGCCAACCCAAGAACAAATTGTACTATCAACTTCCAATGGTGATGTCTTTGGAATATTAACGAGTATTAATACACTTGCTGGAATATATAAACATAATCCCAGTATGAAACGTAAATCACGAGCAAAAATAAACATAGAAAGCGGCACGGTTACCCCATTGACCCCAGATGAGATCGAGGAAATTCCAGTAGGCATACATCACCGCATCTCAACTGATTTTAGAATCGAGCATGTGAACGACAGTGATGGGTAAGTTACTTTCCAAGTCACTATACTAGCTTTTTCAAATAAAAATAATACTTTATTTGCTTGTTTTGATAAATGAAAACCAAAAACCCAAGGATTTCTGAATTTTATTACACATTTTTAAATTCCTTCCAATTCACTCTGAGTTTATTGCAATGTCGTTGAGATCCACTGAACTTAATAGATTTTTCAAGTATTTTGTATTTTTTTTACTTCATCTTGAAGACTTTTAAGCTGACCTTGAATTCTTGTGGGTTTTATGTGTTTCTTATTTACTCATTCTATTCAAACCCATTTATCTAAATCTAATGGGATGTTTCTCAATTTCAAAAATTAGGTTCTATTTATTTGAATTTTTTTTTAATCGGTATGAATTTAATCAAATTCTCTTATTTTCCCTTAAATTCTTCGAAATTGTCTGCAATTTTAATAAAAACAGTTCAATTGAAATTCGCTCTGAATGCTTATCTTTTTATCATAACTTCCTTAAAATTCATAATTTGATAAGAGTCTAAGAAATGTTAAACAAAATGTAGATTTTTCAAGTTTTTGACATAGTAATTGTTTTCAAAATTTTAGTAAAAATTCCAATTAATTTTTTTTATTTTGATAAAATAATTTTGAGAAAGTATTTAACAAGATTTTAAATAGTTTCAAATGATTTCCTGAAATTGCAAAAAGGGGTGCAAAGATTTGAAAGCAAACTTTCTCAATTTTGCAGATTACAAAGCTTAAGAAAAAATTCAAATTATTTTAAAAGATATTAAAAAGAAAAGAATATTTAACAAAATTTTTAAACATTGCAGAAGATTTACGAAGTTTTGAGAATATACAAACATAATCTTAAATTTAGAATTATTTCAACGAATTATAAAAAAATGTAGATTTTTGAAGATTTGGAACCAAAAGCTTAGAAGCTTTTTAAGCATTTTGAGAAGTTTCAATAGAATACAAAATTTTTCTTAAGATTTGTGAAAGAATTTCAAATAATTTTTTTATTTAAAACTATTTCAGAAAGATTTCAAAACGATCCAAAAGATCCTTATCAATTTTTTCCAAGCGCGCGATTAATTATGCTAGTGTATAAAAAAAGTGGTGAAACAATATATTTCGATGATATTCCAATCGTCGTTGTAGAAAAAACGATTGGCTTTTCACCACTTGAAGTTATTTTATATCATAAATTCAAAAGTTTTAAAATTAAATTCTCTTCGGCCAAGGCCCAG
Organism: Andricus curvator; assembly: GCA_932195095.1. Classification (NCBI taxonomy): domain Eukaryota; kingdom Metazoa; phylum Arthropoda; class Insecta; order Hymenoptera; family Cynipidae; genus Andricus; species Andricus curvator. Next base: position 273,937 of record CAKNYM010049292.1, on the reverse strand, counting down.
GTCTCCTGTTGCCAGGTGCATGGCTCCACCTGCCGGACTTTCTTGTTCTGACGGATCTGTATATGGACTTGACCAACTTCAGTTTATTCTGCTTACTTCCATTAAAAATCCGAACCGGGGATTTGAACTTCAAAAATACACTTTTCCCGCAGATAAACAAATTTTATTAGTCGAAGGAACGAATCAATATGTGCCGGTGCCACAGCAAGAACACATTGTATTATCAACATTTGCTGGTGACGTTTTTGCAATATTGGAGAGTAGTAACTATCTTACTGGAATATATGCATATATTCGTAGCATTCGCACTAATCTTCGGGTAAAAATAAACATGCAGAGTGAAACGATTACACCATTGACTACAGATGAAACGAGGGAAGTTCCAGTAGGCCGCCTTCGCACCATTTTAAATTATTTTATAGTGCAGCATACATACCATGCCATTAATTAAACTACGTTAAAACACTTTACCCGTTCAATTTAGTTGAAAACTCAAAAATTGAAATTGAAAAATCTGTCTTTTATTTCAGAATGCATTTTGATCTTTGTTGACTAAAATAATTCTTCTAAAAAATTCGACTATTCCATTTATATTTCAATAATTATGCTTCAAATAGACGAAATAAATATATATATACACACTCCCAATTAAATCAATCAGAATGTTGATCTCCTTTCTCTTTCTTCTCGGGATCTTCTTTGTTCAACATATTATAAGGAGTTTTTCAACTGACTTCAATGATTTAAGAGAATTTCAAGATATTTTTTAGAAATTTTGGGGCGTTTTGAATCTCAGAATTCAAGAAATATAGGATTTAATGAAATTTGCACGGCATTTTATGATACTTCATGAAGGATTTCACAGTGTTTCAGAAAATTTTCAAGTATATTAAGATATTTCCTAATTTGAGAGAATTTTCAAGTCTTCGGGGTATTTGGAATGATTTTAACGAATTTTGACATTATTGTAGTGCTTGAAGGGACTTCGAAGAATTTTTAAAGGGTTTGGATTCTTTTTCTTTCTTCTAAAAAATTGGACTATTACATTTCATCATATTCATATTACTTTCTCGGTTCCCATTCCTTGTCCTCCCCCCCCCCCAGTAACAGAAGTTTTGGTGGGACTGACCTAACAACTAGACTCTCCACCATACGACCCATCATTACTTAACTTGGACATGATTTCGACTTGCAAAACAAACTTCGCGAACAAAGGTGCTAGTTAGGTATACAATAAAAACAATGAATAATACAAACAATAGAATAGGCTCGGAATGGACTGAAACTTTAATTGACGAAATGCATACACACGGTAAACGTAAAGGTCGAATTTCAGGCTAAGAATGGAGAATGGGTGTTTGGAACGCTAGAGGAGTGAATGATCTTAAGGTAAGAGAATTACGAGAAACTATGCACGTAAGGAAACTAGATATTCCATGTGTACCCGAGACGAAGAAAAAGGGTTGTGAAAGTAAAAACACAGAAAATGGGGGGTTGAAAGGCGGTTTTAAAGTATGGTCAGAAGTAGATAGTGAATCAAATGGTAGTCAAGGGGTCGGTTTGATTATGAATGAAAAAGCAAGACAGCATCTGAAAGATCAAGGATATGTATCGCTCAGGTTGCTGTGGGTTGGAATGAAGGTAGGAATCAGAAGATTATTTATCATAGTGTGCTTCGCCCCAGTTGACAGTGATCCGAGAGAAGACGAAGACGCCTTCTGGGACACTTTGAATAATACAATAAGTACTTGCGATCATGGTGAAAGAATCATACTGCTATGATACGTCAGGGTACAAATACTTGGTTTGGAGATAAAATGATCCACATGTACACCTGGCGTGAAAGAAGTAGCCACAGTATAATTGACTTTATTATTGCGGATGAGAGACTAAGAGAACTAGTAAAAGATACAAGAGTCATGAGGGGCTCTGAATGCAATACTGACCATTACGTTCTAGTCTTCAAAATAAAATTAGGGCGGGGATGGAGAAAAAAGAGCACCAAAGAAACGGAACAAAAGCGAATCAAGATTGAAAATTTACAGAAACCAGAAGTGCGGATAGATTTTCAGAGCAAGTTGAACGAACGCACAGATAGTGCATCTTGGGAAGCGCTCATAAGCTATAAAGATATAGAGGGCGCATGGACTATGCTACGGGATATCATTGTTAAAACTGCGACTGAAGTGTGCGGTACGGCAGTGGTAGGAAGAAGATCTGGTGATGCATGGTGGAATGGTGAATTTGAAGCAGCCCGACAAGAAAAGAAAGAAGCGTACGAGAGAACTTAGAACATCACAGGTTTTAGGGATGAGGAGAGAAATAGGCTCAAAAATGATTACAGACACAAAACTAGGAAATTTAAACGACTAGTCAAGGAAAGTAAAGATAAAATTGGAACAGATGAAGAGAGGAAAATACAAAACTACTTTGAAGAAAGCACGAAACTAATATTTAAAAAGATGGAGAGAAGTAAAAGTACAGAGTTTATCAGCATGAAAAACGGATAGTAGATGTTTTGAAAGACTTTTTCAAAGAATTATTAGGAGGTGAAGCTGTAGGACAACAGAACTGCGAGATAGAACATAATGCATCAGAAAACCCAATTGAGAAAGTATGTTTCACTGAAGTTAGAGGTATAATTAGGAGCTTAGAAAACGGTAAGGCTGCTGGTGTAGATAGTATTAGCGCTGAAATTCTTAAATACAGTGGCGAATACACACCTCACAGGCTGTGCGAATGGATAAATGTATGTATCGAGATGGGGGAAGTCCCAGACGAGTGAAGAAAAGCCATTATGGTACCCATATACAAAAGAAAGGGAGATGAAAACAACTGCAATAATTACAGAGGTATCAGGTTATTGAGTACCGTAAGTGGAATATACTCAAAAATACTTATCCACAGTGTAATCAAAATAACAGAAAAAATGTTATGGGAAGTCCAAAGTGGGTTTATGACAGGATGATCATTTACGGATCAAATATTTAGCTTAAGACAGATCACAGAAAAAAGTTTAAAAGTAGGAAAGAAAGTTTTCTTTTTTGCGTTTGTTGACCTAGAACAAGCTTTTGACAAGATGGATAGAAGTAAACTTTGGGAAGTTCTCAAAGAGTACGGAGTCAATGGATGGCTCCTACAAGCATTAAAAACAATATATGCAGGTAACCATGCGACTGTAAGGATTAATGGGAAGCTGAGTGACTGGTTCGATATTATACGAGGCGTTAAACAATGATTTGTTATGTGCTCGTGGCTATTTATCATATTTAAGGGCAATTGTCTAAGAATGTCCCTCTTCGACGAACAAGGTGCAGATCTCGAGACCGTGAGGGTACGTGGGTTAGCTTTCGCAGATGACAAGGTTGTCATAGCAGAATCAATCGAAGACTTGCAAACAATGTTGAGCAAACTGAATACAAGCATGAAGAACATGGGCTTCAAAATTAACGTAAATAAAACAAAAATCATAGTGTTTGGAGGAAAAAGTTAGAAAACAATGTGCAGCATTATCCTAAATGATGAGAGATTAGAACAAGTTGATAAGTACATATATCTAGGTAGCCTATTCACTAGTGACGGAAAGATAGATGGGGAGTTAGATAGGCGCTTAATCTAGGGTCAGAATGTTATCGGTAGAGCAGGGTCCATTCTCAAAAGTAAAAATATATCATAAAAAGCTAAAATGGCAATACATAATTCCATATTTGTACCGACTGTGTTATACGGCAGCGAGACATGGACCTTTCAAGAAAAGTATAAGAGGAAAATGAACGCGATTGGCATGAAACCTCTGCGCACAATTTACGGGAAAACACTGATGGACAAAGTGAGAAACGAAATAATCCTCAAAGAATGTGGTTCAAAAGTTAAGATGGTTCGGACATGTTGAAAGAATGAAAGATGAACGACTAACGAAACAAGTGTATAAACGTAAAGTACATGGCTACATGGCTACATGGATACTAACTGGCCCGATTGGGAAACCTCACATAGCAACCTTGTGAGGCTCTTCACTTGGGGTGATCGCTAGAGAGATTGATCAGCAACTTGGATCGGAGCCGTGTTGCGGAACGAACGTGTTATTTAAATAAATAAGACGAACATTCTAGATCAATCTAAAAAATCTATAGCTCCTGCCCACACTACTATTTTTGAACCGAGCGAGTCACGCCTACCCCGAAAGGGAAATGGCTTAATGGTATAATAAAAAATAATAATGTATACTACTATCATCCACGTCATTCAATCAGTTGAAAATTTGTAAAAATGAAAAAAATGTTTTGGAACCAATCCCATCTTAAAATATTATGAGTGACTTGTAATTAGAAATAATAATAAAAACTCAATGTATTATGGTTCCCAGTTTTTTGTTCTTTCGTCAATGCCCAAGCCAGTCTTTTTCGGAAACAGATAAAAAAGTTCTGCTTGATTTCTTCACCATTCACCAAAATATTCTTTGCAGACAATTATTATAGGCTTATAATAAGTTAATTTTGATAACTTGTCTATGACACAAAGCGCCTTCAATGTAGGTAGAACCCAACTCAAATCAATCTCTAAAGTTTCGGGGTTGATTACTTATACCAGGTTATTCAAACGCTCGCATTTACGTAGCCAGATTTTCATTTTCTAATACCGAACATATCAATTCTTCGTATCATTATTATTTACAATATTTTACATAATAATAATTCTCAAAATTTGTTAACAAGTTGAATAATTTAGTTAATTATTAATTCAACTTAGCAGAATATATTTGAAAAATCAATATATTTTGCGAGAGTGGTTTTTTGACCACCTGTCGAATGGCAATTTCTCAGTATGATATACACATGCATATACGTATCTATATACGTATATGCATGGGTACATGTGTAAATTGTATAATTTTGGGCGCCAGCCAGGCCCGTACAGCAATAAGATAAGCGATTGGTGACCCGGCAAAATTTCTCTGAAAGATTTTTAAAATAAAAAAAAAAAGAAAACCTGAAAACTAGAGAAAAGAAAGCTAAAAGAGAGCAAGGAATCTCATGGGGTGGTTCTTGTATATCTCAACAGCTTAATCGTCACAAAATCTTTAGTTATTTCGGTATTTTTTCAACAAAATGAAGAGGGAAATGAGATTTTACATTTGAACAATTGCTCTTTAATCATCTCCAACGCGTGCACTAACACAAACTCTAGGAACGGAAGTTACGCATTCAACATGGCCACGCGGCCATAGGCCAAAAATCCCGTACACGAGGTCATCGAGCAAATCGGAGCGGATACAAGAATCAATTCAACGCGAGAACCCGAGGGAAATCAAAATCACAAAAGAAAATTAACGCTTAGAATAAGACAAGAGAGCACTTGAGGAGGACCAACTGAGGCAATGGGCTGGATCAGAGTAAACCCACAAGCCTGGCTACAATCTCCCCATTGCGTCGCTTGCGTTCGTAAAAGATCGTGGGTAATAATCAAAATGAAAACGTGGCACGTCTCGCCATTTTAGGACCAAGAACGGAAGTGACAGATTTCATGCGACGCACTAAGACCGTGAACTCGAAGGGTGCTCGCATGAAAGCGTGTTCGCAAACCTTAAATCAGCGCAACTACCGGTGGAACTAAGAACTAAGAATTGATCATTGACTAAAGGTGTGACGGCTTTCCGTGACAATATCCACGAAAGCATTAACATAAATATAATCGATATAATTCAAATCACGTTATTCTACGCTAAATCCTAAAACCTACGCTGGAATCGAAGTTTATCGAATTTCTGACTACAGCGCGCCCAGTAGAGAGATTGTGAACTAAATGGTCACTAGCTAAAACTATGAACTACTTCCTGTAATCGAATAAAAATAACGTACAAATTCTTACTCTAAACCTAGATCTCAAGATTCATGAAACTTTAACGAAAGAAGGTTTCACAAATCTTGGAAAGTTTCCAAACTCCGTTTGGCGGGAAAATTCGAAAATAAAAATGTGAACGGAACATCGCGTGAGGTATAATAACTAAATATACGTGGATCTAGACTTGTGAATTTATAATAATTTTAATATGACGCGCCAATAACCTAACCGACGCGATCGCGCATGCGCACACGCTTCAATGAGACTACCCGCGTTGTTTTGAAACTTTTGTCTCATGAAATCACATTTCTCGGTAGTCGTTTTCTGCACGGTAGGATCTAGAAGTTGAAGCCCAATTGATGGTCCACTCAATGACCGTTAAAACCGCTCTTGTCAAGTTTCCGGTCAGTAGTCGTAATTTCCCTCAATATGGCGTCACCAAAGTAACCATTCCAGCATACCAGAACCCCGGTAATCCTCTGACGTGGCGACTCAGTCCTGGTTGTCATGGAGTCGTTAACTGGTATCGTGATGTCCGCTTCGGGAATATGGCGCAGTGAGGATAGTGAAAGATGGTAAAGATGGTGACGTGGGATGGTAAGGCTATGATTGGTTGCGGCTCCTTCACTCAGGATGCGTTAATTAACTCCAGAGAAACCTCTGCTACCTCTACCCACCCCTGGCTTCCGAGGTATTATTGTTGTCGATAAGTTCTTCGTGACGTCACGCCTCGATGACATGGCGCTGAAGGATTAGTGGGGATGACGGCCAGATACGGTGCTAGTTATACGGGGTGATCGAGGCCCGCCATTTTGGAGCGAAGCCGGTTACCATGGAGACGTGGGACGCTTGGAATACGGTTAGTGATAGGTACTTTATCCAGGGTGCGTTAGTAAGTACTGGTGAACCTCTGTTGTGAAGATCCCTTTCTGACTACCACGGTGTTGTTGTTGTAGAACTCGATTTGACAAATGGAGGTTAATTTTCATGGAAGCATACAAATATCGGAAGGTGAATGATTAAGAACTACAATTTTTTATGAACGCTCTTGGCTGAGGTGACTTTCGCTCTTGGTCCATGGATTTATTTTTAAGATTTATTTCTAAACTCCTGAATCGGGAGTTCAAAACTTGAGTGACAGGTAAGTCAAAATTTACCCTGTCATATCTATATAAGAAAGCGTGGAAAACCTGAAAATGAGGCCAATAGGAAAGGATAAGGATAGGTGTCTCAGGGCTGGTTCTTGAAGTCACAACGGCCGATGTATATAAGAAAATCTTGACAAGTTCCGAAATTTATTAAAAAGAAAACTGTAAAGCTAGAACGAATAAGTAAAAATATTCTAGCTTTATAAATGCACTCTTCTAAAATAGAGTAGTTTCGTAGGCTAAGAATAGATAGATATCACTCCCTCCCTTCAAACTGATAAGGGCAGTTGAATGTACTCTTTCATCGTGGGACCGATCCGGCAGAGCCTCGGTCCCAAAAGCATCATTCCTTGTCTGACTGCTACGGCGTCAACTACTGTATCATTATAATAAACTAACTGACCAGATCTACGAATCTGCGTCAGGATTATCTCAATTAAAGTGACTTTTTATTTAGACCGTCACATAAATTGGCGATCCATGCCAGGATACTTTTGATTGATACGTCATTCTCACAAAGTATCAATAAGAACCTTTCTACGGAATTAAAATCAGGAAAACACGTACTGGGCTGAACTAAGTAGGCTCACAGTGATTCCTTGTCTTTAAAAATTTGACTAAAAGGCGAGACGTCACCCAACCAAGTTGGTACCGTTGGAATTGCAGAATTCACGGACTCTGAAACCCACGGCTGACCAGAACGAGTTAATCCACTGAAGCAGCCACGAACTACCTTCACTGGGAACCTCAAGTGAGTAAAAAGAAGAGGAAAAATTTTAAAATAAAAAGGAGTGTTCTGTCACGACTCTCCAAAACCTCGTAAGGCTAGTCGACTACGCGAGACTAGACCTTTCGTTAAAAAACGTTCATCGATTCATTCAGAATATTTGGCCAAAGTTGTAGCACTTTCGCTTCAAATAGTGAATTTAAATTAGAAAATAGTCACTGGCTAGAGGGCTGACTTCGCCACGGACTATACGCGTACGCGAGTATATCATTGTACCGAACGATATAGATATAAGATAACGCGGCGCGACACACCACACGACATCCGCTAACATAAATAGGGAACCCAAAGAATTAGGTACACTATTAAACACATACACACACTATTAAGAAGAAAACCATGGCAGACGGAATCCAGAAAAACGCACCTGCACAGACGGAAGATATTCCCCTTGTATTTAATAATGCTGATATAATTGGCATGCTACAAAAATTATCAGATCGGATGTCCAACATGGAACTTGCAATAAATACTCGTAAGGAAGAGATTCGTTCTATAGCAAAAAATTTTGATTTAGTGACTTCGGACGGGAGCGAAAGGGAGAACGATGAAGAATATAGAGCAGGTAACAACGACACTTTATTTGTAGAAACAGCACAGTCCTTAGAGAGAGAACAAATTGACCCTAGGCTTCTACTAAGGTTGTCAAACGAAAGAGTAACAACCCCAAATGAAGCCATCCTTATAAGAGACAGGCTCTCACAAAGGTCAAATGAAAGAATTTCCACCACAAGCGAAAGTATCCCTGCGAGAGACGCGGTGAAATTAATAAAAAAATTCAACGGAAAAGACGATATGGGAGTTGAACCCTTCATCACTCTAGTGAAAAGAATTAAATCGCAGTGTTCAAATCCAGGAGTTTTATTACACTGGATCATTGCAGAAAAAATCGAAGGAGAAGCTGAAAAATCTATTCGCTTTTTATCAATCGAAGATTATGATGATCTTTTTAAAGCTCTTAGAACTAACTTTGGAACTACCGGATCACTAGAAACGCATCGTACCAAACTATCACAAGTAATCCAAGAAGCTGGGGAAAGTACGCAGAATTTTAACGTAAGATTCAACCAAAGAATGCACGAACTTTTGTATGCTGTACAATCGAAAAATCCTCTAACACACGAACGAGAAATTTGCATAAAAAATGAAGAGCAAACAGTTCTCGAAAAATACATCATGAATTTAAGAGAAGAACTTTCAGACCGAGTTTCAAGCAAAAATCCGGGCGATGTTAGAGAAGCACAACAAATGGCAATCCAATCAGAAGTCTGGCTAGCTGAAAGAAGTAAAATTCGCTTATCCAAAAACACGATTAAACCCCAACTACCTATTCGCACTATCCTCAATAAATCTCCTTTTCAAACCTTAAACTCCCAACTCAGTAAACAAAAATACCCTTCATTAAACAATCCTCCAAATCACAGCATACCTTTGCAGCAGAGAATCCAGTTATTTTGCAGTCACTGCAAAAAACCTGGACACACCGAAAATCAATGTTTCTCCAAACAGAAAAATTTTCATACGAAAGCCTCGGGAGGTCGACCTCCAAATCGCGTGAACTATCTCCAACAAGAAACGGAAGAAGATATCGAGGAAATGGAGACGGAGACAGAGTATCAGCAATATCTGGAAGATTATATTCTATCAGAGGACAATTACACGGAGCAACTAAACCTGTAAAATTATTAGTCGATAGTGGCGCATCGATAAATCTAATAAAAGAAAATTGCATTAACAAATACCACCAGAAAATTTCAATGAACAAAGAGTTTTCAATGGGAAATGATAAGCACCGGACAAACGAAGCCACTAAGTTTAAGTTTCAAGGGAAAGAACATCTTTTTGTAATTGTACCAGCAAATTTTCCCATACCCGAGGAAGGCATCATCGGAACACCATTCCTGTACTCTTATCAGTTCAACTTGTCAAACAGCTCCCTCCAGCTTGATGATAAGGTCTATCCCTTGGAGTACGACGGTATCCTTATTCCAAAAAACACCATAAAAATGATAACCGTGAAAACAAACAAACAGCAGGGGCATATTCTCATAGAAGATAATCCCTACATTCTAAATTCTATTTACCGTATTGTTGACTCACAAGTTATGATTCCCATTAGTAACGAAACCGAAACAGACTTGAGATTGAGTGACGAAGAGATAAATTATAAGTTTATCAATGTCGGCCCAGAACGAGAGGAGCGTGTAACTTACATTACGCAGAAGGAATTAAACGCTAGATTGAAATTATTGAACGGAAATTTGAGGCTCGAACACATCGAAGATGCCCACAGAACACAGATTCAAAAAATAGCTATCTCTTATCACGACATTTTCTCACTACAAGGAGATCCACTACCTTGCACAAGTTTCGCGTCACATAAAATCATCGTGAAAGACGAAGCGAATATTAATATACGTCAACCGCGACATCCGGAGTGCCACAAAGAAGAAATTTCAAATCAAGTAAATGAAATGTTAACCAAAAAAATAATAGAAGCCTCGGACTCACCATTCAATTCACCACTTTGGGTAGTCCCGAAAAAACGCGACGCGTCAGGAAAAACTAAATGGAGGCTTGTAATTGATTTTAGGAAGTTGAACGAAAAAACGGATCAAGATGCCTACCCACTTCCTGTAATCGACGAGATTTTAGACCACCTTGGAAAAGCAAAATTCTTTTCAGCCTTTGATTTGAGCTCAGGATTTCACCAAATTCCCATGAACGAGGAATCAAAAAAATATACCGCATTTTCTACACCAGAAGGACATTTTCATTATAACCGCATGCCGTTCGGGCTCAAAAACGCTCCAGCCACATTTCAAAGAATGATGGACACAGCATTAAGGGGACTGGTAGGAAAAATATGCTTCGCTTATCTGGACGACATTGTTGTCTTTGGAAGCACACTCCAAGAACACAACGAAAATCTCGTTATCTTATTTGAACGTTTACGGGCTACTGGACTCAAACTTCAACCAGACAAGTGTGAGTTTCTCCGACCGGAACTGGAATACCTGGGGCACGTGATCACGGAAAACGGAGTGAAACCAAACCCATATAAATTATCTGCTGTCCAAACTTTCAAAAGACCCGAAAAACAAAAAGAAGTCATGTCTTTCTTGGGACTAGCTGGATATTACAGAAAATTTATAAAAAACTCTCTACGATAGCTAAACCATTGACAGCACTGACGAAGAAAAATCAACCCTTCAATTGGACGCCATCTTGCGAAACAAGTTTCAAGATGTTGAAAGATGCTCTTTGCTCTGCACCGGTATTAAGATATCCTGACTTCAAGGACACATTTACTCTGACCACCGATGCAAGTAATGTTGGACTGGGGGCAATTTTATCTCAGCAGGGACACCCAGTTTGCTACATCTCAAGAACTTTGAACGAACCCGAACTCAACTTCACCACTACCGAAAAAGAAACATTAGCAATCGTATGGGCAGTTAAGCGGCTTCGACAATATCTTCTTGGACGTCAATTCATAATACAAACGGACCATCAAGCTTTGACGTGGCTTTTTAACGTAAAAGACCCTTCTTCCAGGTTAATGAGGTGGAGATTTCAGATGGAAGCATACACATACAAGATCGTGTATAAAAAAGGGAAGGAAAACACAGCAGCTGATGCGCTTTCAAGATTGCATCCTATTCAAGATCAAAATCTCTCAGAACAATTGGGAGAGAATGCCCAAATTAATCAAGTAAATGACTCCCAAGAAGTCGATGAGATTAATACACCATCATCATCAGGCGAAGATAACCAACCAATTTCTGAAAGATTGCGAAATCATGAACCGACAGATGAAAAGGAAATTCAAAACGATTACGCAATCTGGAAAAGGAACCGCCTGCCTGGTAAATTGAAAATAAAACCTGTTGCCACTGGAAAGAATTGGATTAAAATTAGCAAACAAAATATTTTCTCTTTGCTAAGAATCCAGTTACCAGACTATGATGAAGAAACATGGGTCAAACTCCTCTACATCAAAATTAAAGATTTCACCAGAAACAAAAATTGGAGCATACTTAAATTTCACATGGAAGATCCCTTAATAAAAATTACGGAACGTGTACGCATCGAAGATATGTTGAATTTTCTATTACAGACAAAATTCACAGAACACACATTTTTCCTGTGTGAACGACCTAACCAAAAATTAAGTGAAGAAGAGAAACAAAATCTCTTGAGGGAGGCACACGGCAACGTGGCCACTGGCCACTTTGGCGAAAATAAAACAATCAAGAGACTACGCGAACAAACATCGTGGGAAAATATGGAGAAAGATGTAATCGACTTCGTTAAGAAATGTCAAGTATGCCAACGCGAAAAACTGACCCGAATTCGACCCAAGGTTGAAGCAGTCATTCCGGAAATGCCGACGCAGCCGAATGAGAAGATCGCGATGGACATAGTTGGCCCATTACCGGAAACAACGAGTGGAAACAAATATATTTTATCCATTCAAGATGTGCTCACGAAATATATAATTCTTATTGCACTATCCGAAACGACAAGCGAAAGCATACTAACAAACCTGCTAGATCATTACATTTACATATTTTCTTCTCCAAAGCATATCTTAACTGACCAGGGCGCTAACTTTGTATCGGAATTGGTTCAAAAATTTGAAAACCCTTTTAGAATCAAGCACATCAAAACAACTGCTTTCCATCCACAAAGCAATGGAGCCCTCGAGAGAACTCACGGAACAATTAAAGATTTGCTAAAAACATACATGGCCGATAATGAGACGGAATGGGACCAAAACTTGAACCTGATATGCTTAGCATTTAATACTGCAGTCCACGAGAGTACAGGTTTAACGCCGTTTGAAATGACATTTGGAAGAAAAGCCAATTTACCTTCAGCCTTAGCAACAACCACGTCGTTAACCCATCAAGAATTGTTAGACATTTGGCGAAAGAGACATGAGGAATATTTGGAAAAAGGAAGAACTGCCATTCAAAAAACACAGGAACGATTAAAAAGACAGCAGGATGCAAAAATAATTATTAGTAATCCTCTTTTCGAACCAGGAGATTTAGTATTATTGCATAATGATAGCAAAGAAACAAAATTAGCAAGTGAGTGGATCGGACCCTACACCATATGCAAACGCGTTCGTTCCTCTGATTATGAAATTCTATACAATAATCAGCATTACACTGTACACGCTAATAGGTTGAAGCCCTTCTACCAATAGATTGATCGGTTCATTTTATGTTTTTTAGAATGCATTTCACTTGGATACTGCTATCACTTCTTTCGATCACATCTGCTAACGTGACCCTCACTTCACTCGATGGCTCCACCATATTCAACGAGGACCTTGGTACAGCGAAAATCTATCACACTACATGGCGACTCATTTCATCCGTCGACACACACAATATTGACAAAAGATACGAACAAATCAATCTCTTGTATAAATCCGTCTTCGAACGATGTAATCATTGCTTGGAACAATTTGAACTAGAAACCTTAAAATCCCGAATTAAAAGGTTAAATGCTCGAAGATTGCTACTCAATCAGCTATTAGGAAAAAATCGGTACAAAAGGGGAGCTTTTAATTTTGTTGGAAGCATCTCCAAGACACTTTTCGGAACACTATCTGAAGATGATTTAGATTATATCAACCACGAACTTGACCAACTATATTCCCAAAACAAAATGTTAAAAATGTCACTACAAAATCAGACAAAAGTAATTAGGACTATTTTAAACTCGGCCGCACACGACGTAGATTCCTTATTTTTTAAAAATAAAAACATTGTAGATAGTTATAACAAGTTAGCCAATAAGACTAATGAAAATATCGAAAACATAGTAATGGCTAATCGGATCACAATCATGACAGTTGTTATATCAGAATTAAGTGAAGACATATCATTACTAATTGATGCAATAAATGACGGTAAACGCGGAATCATACATCCCCAAATTCTACCTCCGAGTACACTTATAGAGGGATTTAAACAATTCGAAGAGGAAAACAATGAAAAGCATAGCATTCAGTTAGTAGAGGAAAATTATCAATATTTGATTGATATTGCCGAAATAACTGTTTTATTGATAAATAATAAATTTGTCTACTCAATTCAAATGCCGATTTTAGAAAAAGAAATCTATAAAATAAATCACTTAATTCCGATACCATTACGAAAAGGGGATAATTTCATCACCGTAATCCCAAATGAAAATTATGTATTGATCAACGACCAAAAAACTCTTTACATCCCTACGTCAGAAAGTGATCTTAGTTACTGTAAATTACTAGGCATTACCAAAATTTGTAAAAGAAAGAACCCTAGCTATCTCCTAGCAGAAACTAAATCCTGTGAAACACAATTGATAAAAAACAGCGTTAAAATTATAAACAATAAAATGTGTCAGATAAATGTAATTATTATTGATCAAACTGTATTTTACATTTTACAAAACGAGCAGGGTGTCATTATGATTCCAAACAAGGAGGAGATCGTACAAATTTACTGTGAAAATTCAAATTATGACAAGTCAATAACAGGAGTAACTTTAATTAAAGCTCTAGATAACTGTATTTTACATACCGAATACACTATTGTAAAATTAAGCAAAACAAAAGTAAAAACGCAGAATTTTTCATATCGAAAAAATGTTACAATTACATTCTCGGAATCCGATCTAGATCTTGTAAGAAACGAATTTCTACCCTTAAAAGGACAATTAAATGACCAGGAATTAAAATTAGCCGGAAAATCTTTAGATGAGATAGAAACTGTTTTGAATAAAGTACAGAGTATTAAAAGATCTCATTCTTGGAAAGAAAAGGCAACGAACATTCTTTCTTATTTAGGCTACACTTCGTTAATCCTTATTTCAGTATTTGCGCTTTATAAATGCGGAGTTTGCGAATTAATTCGGAAATGTCTTCCTAACCTCTGTATTCATTTTTGTTGTACCACCAATAAGATAAACAACGAAATAGTACCACAAGTTGTCACCTATGTGCCAGCGAGCGGGCCTACTATCGATTTAGAGAGTAAGTTAGATAATAAACCTATTAAGTTTAGAAGGAAGTAATCCATTCAAGTACAAAGAATTTCGGGAGAAATTCACTCTAACAGGGGAGGTGTAAAGCTAGAACGAATAAGTAAAAATATTCTAGCTTTATAAATGCACTCTTCTAAAATAGAGTAGTTTCGTAGGCTAAGAATAGATAGATATCACTCCCTCCCTTCAAACTGATAAGGGCAGTTGAATGTACTCTTTCATCGTGGGACCGATCCGGCAGAGCCTCGGTCCCAAAAGCATCATTCCTTGTCTGACTGCTACGGCGTCAACTAGTGTATCATTATAATAAACTAACTGACCAGATCTACGAATCTGCGTCAGGATTATCTCAATTAAAGTGACTTTTTATTTAGACCGTCACAAAACAACGAGAGAAAAAGATTTCTGTTTACAGTTAAATGTAAATTTTTCGGCATGGTTAAGTTAGAACTTCAAAAGAAACGCCTCCGAACTACCAACGGCTAAGAGAGCCTACTGCGACCACGTGGTCGATGGCCAGAAATCCCGTACACGAGGCCATTTTGTTTCGAAAAGGACACAAGATAAATTGAACACAAAAGCCCACAAGAAAAAAGCTAAAGGAAACTACTACTACGCACTGACTCAACTTCTCGCCAATAAACAACAATTTTCAACATAACCCTATGAAAGAAAAAAAAACGGAACAGCACTCAATAGGAGGGGCCGGCGAGGAAATGGTTCGGAATGTAACAAAATTCTACCATACAACCCGCCGATTGCGTCGCTTGCCGAAACACTTCCTGCCATTAGCAGACCAAGAACGAAAGTGGCAGGATCATGCGACGCTCCAAAACCGTGAACTCGAAGGGTGCTCGCATGAAGGCGCGTTCACAGTCATGAAATCGCAGCGCAACTACCGGGGAAGCTACGAACTAAATAATTACTAACTTAAACTATGAACAATTATTCGCAAATATATATACATTTATAGATGTAAATAAGACAATAATATTGCCAGCTAAATCCTAAAATTGACAACGGCGCAAGGTTACCGAGTTTTACAATTTTTACGTTACTTGATTTACTCGATAATAGTTCCTCCATGCTGGCTGCATTCTATGGTTTATAAGTTCATTCGATAGTCCTGGTAATATGGCACTTAACTGGGGTCCATAGTTACTAACAAGTTCGAGTATAGTTCAGCCAGAGTCGTGTGGTCGGCCGAGATTTGTGACGTCACGCCTCCGTAACATGGCGTTCGGAGGATAGTAACCTTTGTCGATTCTTCGACGTGACCGAACCCACACATGATTGCCATGAAGTTGTTGTCGGTGGCGTGAAGATCGTGACGTCACGCCTTAGTGACCTAGCGCACAGAGGTCGATAGAAGCTGGCGGTTAGGTGTATGATTAATTAGACAGGATGTTTGAGGCCCGCCATTTTGGATTGAAATCAGTAACCATGGAGACGTGGGATGGTAGGACTATTGGTTAGTGATAGGTCCTTTACTCAAGGTGCGTCAGTGACTCCTGCTAGGTCTCTAATGTGTCGGCTTATCCCTGGCTTCCGTGGTGTTGATGTCAATCTCCAAATTTGACAGATGGCGATTGTAAACATGGAAACAGATGCATATAAGAAATAAATAAGCTAAATGTACAATCTTTAGTGAGTGCTCCTGGTCGAGATGTGACTTTCGCACTTGGTCGCAATTAAATTCCCTTAGATCCGTTTATGTGGGATTTTATTTACAGAAAATGAAAATCTGACAACGTAAATGCACGCATTTGAATAACCTTGTATATCATGATCCAACAGACCATGGTCCCGCCACTTCGATGCTCAAATACGTTCGACTTCGCGTTACCCGAGTACCCCCACCATGCTCGCTGCACTGGCACGAACGGAACGCGAAGCCAACTGCCATTCGAATTCAAAGTTGTGAAGAAGATTGGATTTAAAGATCCAAGATGGAAGGGTAGTCGGGTCTAACTAGGGAGCCGTCTGATTGGTCGACTTTTTTTTACTTGCGCGTGGCGAGACCATAGTTTGTTGGATCATGCTTGTATATGAAATCAACCACTAAATTTGAGAGATTGATTTGGGTTGAGTTCCACATGTACTAGAGGGACCTTGTGTCATAGGAAAATTATTATAAGTTAATCATTATAATCCTATAATAATTGTCTTCAACAAATATTTTTATGGGGAAATTAGAGATAATTTTTTTTTCATTTGTTTTCGAAAAAGACTGGCTGGGATATGGACAAAAGATTGGGAACCTTGGGAACCATCATACATTGAGATTTTATTATTATTTGTAATTGCAACTTACTCGTACTATTTTAAGATGGCTTCGGATCAAAAACATTTTATTTTTATTTTCACAATTTTTTAACTGATTGAATGACGTGGATGATAGTGGTGTACATGATGTACTGTAAAATATTTTGAGATGGGGCGAAGGCAGCCTACTGGAGCTTCCCCAGCTTCCTCTGCGGTCAAAGCAGTAATCTTTTCACTTTGGATATTTATTTTTACCCGAAATTTAGCGCTTGTGAGCAAAATGTAGGCATATATTCGAGCAAGATATGTACTAATCTCCAATATTGCAAAGACGTTACCAGAACATGTTGATAATACAATGTGTTCTTGCTTTGGCATCGGCACATATTTATTCGTCCCTTCAAGCAATAAAATTGGTTTATCTGCAGGAAGAGTGCATTTTTGAAGTTCGAATGCCCGGTTCGGATTTTTAATGGAAGTAAGCATAATAAACTGACGTTCGTCAAGGCCATATACAGATCCGTCAGAACAAGAAAGTCCGGTAGGTGGAGCCATGCACCTGGAAACAGGAGTCCTGGGCCTAGGACGAAGAGAATTTCATTTTTAAAATCTTGAAGTTATGATATAAAATAACTTTAAGTGGTGAAAAGCCAAATAGTTTTTCTACAACAACGATTGCGATATCATCAAAATATATTGTTTTACCACTTTTTACATATACTAGCATCATTAATCGCGCGCTTTAAAAAAATTAACAACAATTCAACAATTTTGCAAATATTTGGCATTTTTCTATTCCCTTCAAAAATTTTGGAAACCTTTCGTAATGTTTCACAATCTCCTTAAATATTTTCCTGAAATTAATTTTTTTCAAGAAATAATCACCTTCAATATTCCTCGGAATCTCGAATTTATTTTTTTACTATCTTGTATCTTTTCCAAATTTAAAGAAATTTCTAAATCGTATTTCAAAGTCTTCAAAAAATTACATTGTATTTCAAGTTTTTTGAAACCTATTCAAATTTTTAATTATTTTTGAAATTTGTCGGTTTTCTCTATTGTGTTCGTATTGTATGACTGTGTGCTGCGTGAGCGTTATTTTCTCTCTCTTGTGTTCACATAGGTATCAACCTTGCCTTGTCTGCCCTGCTATCTTCTCCCCTCACCGGACGAATTGTGGTGGTCAAGGTCAGTGTCGTACGTTACGAAGTTCGAGTCGGTACCTCTTACTCGTTTTCATTATTTTAATTGTAAACTTCATGTAACCTTTGCTAGAAGGCAAACCTATGGCTCGATTGTTGAATAAATGATATGTATTTGGTGCTCAACAACTAATCATCATGACTCAGTGACTTTTTTACCATCAAAATCTAAATCCTGCATGTGTATTATGTTTTTCTTGAAGTGCTTTTCTCAACATGCTTTGAGAACATAAATGTAGTGTCAAAAGATTCAGTATAGGTCTTAATATTCCCCACTTAAATGCCCCACAAGGGCTCTTTTCATGTGGACGCCCGCAAATAATAAATATTATTATTAATTTAAACAAAAAGGCTACCGTGGAAAATTTATATTCTAAATGATTCTCAAATATGTATTTTATTTAAAATATATCAACAAAATGAAAGAGATTGTTTAAAAAATGATTCTATTGTTTATTTATTATATGCTCATAACTAAGAAGACAAAACAAAGTAAAAAATTTCAGAAAAAGCCACAACTTTCTAATTACCAAGAGAAGATATTTATAATCGATAATAAACTTTTTGAACAATTAGGTTTCTTAACTTGTATTAGTTATTACCTCACAAAGTAAACAGTCGACATAAAGTGGAAAATTTCAGAAAAAACTTCAACTTTCTAGCATTATTCTGAGATAATGTTATTATAAATAATAATACATTGTTTAAAAAATTATCTACGTGTAATTTAATTGATTATGGATCTTGTACTAATAAGATTTGATAGAATTCTAGATGAATAGAATTTGATACAAAAATGCATCAAATGTGCTGATAGATTTTGATTTGTGACATTCGTTTGAATAAATAAAATAGGATTCACCAAATCTGCTGATAGAATTTGATTCTTGTAGTTTACTTTGAATTCCACTTTTCGGAAATAATTTTCTGAACTGCTATGCATATGAATGTTATGTGCATGAAAGACTGTGGCTCTGTTCCTGATTTTTCTACTAGGAGCAAGAACCTATTCAGAAATTAATAGAAATTAAATGAATTAAAATTTTTTTGACAATGTTACCATTACAAAGCTTCCTATACGAGGAAGCAAAAGCAATTATGATATCAACTATTTATTTATTATTTACGTTTGGGTTTCTCTTCTGAAATTTGTTCCAATGATAACTGAAGATTTTGTTTTCAATTTTATGAATCAAGTCCAAGTATCAAGTAATTTTGAATTTGACAGTATACCCAGAACATCCTTTATCTAATTGCTTAGACAATTCCATAATAACAGCGTTTTGAAATGAAACATTTGGATTTCGTAACAATAAAAAATGTCTAGACGTTCGAAATTCAATAACTTCTGAATTAATAATTACACATGAAAGTTTCTCAAACATAAGCGGTATTTAATTGAAGATTTCAAAAATATGACAAATTACGATATGTCAGTATTCGACTAACAATACTTGAATAGCAAGCATCCATTAGACAAGATTTATCTCCTCCGGATCAGCAAATAAAAAGTTGTAAAACTTTGTGGAGACAGTTAAGATTGAGATATATGTAAAAAAAACCCTGATATTCACAAAAATATTAAAATTACGAAAATGAGAATATTTTCAAACGTATTTTGATAAGTTGAATTGATAATTAATTAAACTACTTAACTTGTTGAAAAAGTTTCAGAACTCTCAGTAGGTAAAATATTGTAATTATTATAAATGATACGAAGAATTAATATTTGCTGCATTAGAAAATAAAAATCTGGCTACGTAAATGCGCGCGTTTGAATAACCTGGTATTAGAAATGAACCCCAAAACTCTAGTGATTGATTTGGGTTGGGTTCAACCTGCACTAAAGGCACCTTATGTGATAGAAAAGTTATTAAAATTGAATCATTATAAATCTATAATAATTGTCTGCGAAAAATATTTCGATGAAGAAATTAAGAAGAACTTTTTTATGTTTCCGAAAAAGGCAGGCTAGGCCATCTGTGATGAGCCAGAGAACTACAGACGCGTGCATGTGTTGGTCTTTATATATGTATACGCCCCTTCCTTACATGCCACAAGCCACCACAAACAATTTGCCGCACACGCGCTTTTTACATCGCCCCACCCGTTGGCGTTGAAAGTTAGCGCCATCTGCGATGGGCCAGAAAACTAATATCGCAGCCCTCAATGCCTCTCTGTCCCCGCGCCCAGATCCTAAGAATTCGCCATTTCGCTGTACAGAGTTGACCGAGCCTGAAACTGATTGAATGACGTGGATGATAGTGATATACATTATTATTTTTCATTATACCATTAAGCCATTTCCCCTTCGGCGTAGGCGTGACTCGCTCGGTTGGAAAAGAGTAGTGTGGGGAAGGCGGTATAGATTTTTTAGATTGATCTAGAATTTTCTTGTTATTTATTTGAATAACACGTTCGTTCCGCAACACTGCTCCGACCCAGGTTGCTGATCAATCTCTCTAGCGATCACCCCAAGTGAAGAGCCTCACAAGGTTGCTATGTGAGGTTTCCCACTCCGGCCATTAGTATCTAAGGTCTTTTCTTTCAGGCATCATTCACTCTAATCACACTTTTTTATGAACTATTTGTCGCCACACTTTTCTGTCCTGACATACTTCTCTAGCTTCCTTCACGTCCATGCATTTTTTCATACAAGCTGTCCTGTTTCTATGGCTTCTTATGTCTTTTTGGATTAAGGTCTCATTCACACATTCTAACCATTCATTCCGCGGTCTGCCTCTGGGCATACTGCGATTTACTTTACCTTTATACAGTTGTTTCGTTAGACGTTCATCTTCCATTCTTTCAACATGTTCGAAACATCTTAACTGATTTCTTTCCTATGTGTCAACTATTGTCTTTTTTGCATCATATTCTTTGAGGATTATTTCGTTTCTCACTTTGTCCATCAGTGTTTGCCCGCAAATTGTAAGCAGATGATTCATGCCAATCGCGTTAATTTTACTCTCATTCTTTTCTTGACAGGTCCATGTCTCACTACCGTATAGCACAGTCGGTACAAATATAGAATTATGTATTGCCATTTTAGATTTTTTTGATATATATTACCACCTCTAAGAATGGACACTACTCTACCGATAACCTTCTGATCCTCGTTTATGCGTCTATCTCACTCCCCATCAATCTTCCCCTCACTAGTAAATAGGCTACCTAGATATATTTACTTATCAACTTGTTCTAATCTCTCATCATTGAGGACAATGTTGTACATTGTTTCATCACCTTTTCCTTCAAATACTATGATTTTTGTTTTATTTTTTATTATTCATATTATTCAACATTCTTTGCAAGTCCTTGATCGATTCTGCTATAACAACCTTTTCATCTGCGGAAGCCAACCCACGTACCGTCACTGTCTCGAGATCTACACCCTCTTCGTCGAAGAGGGCCATTCTTAGACACTTGTCCATAAATATGATAAATAGTCATGAGGACATAACGGATCCTTGTTTAACGTCTTGCATAATATCAAACCAGTCACTCAGTTTCCCATTAACCCTTACACTCGCTTTGTTACCTGCATTTATTGTTTTAATTGCTTGTGGGAGCCATCCATTGACTCCGTACTCTTTGAGGACTTCCCAAAGTTTACTTTTATCCATCTTATCAAATGCTTTTTCTAGGTCAAAAAACGCACAAAAAATTTTCATTCCCACTTTTAAACTTTTTTCTGTGATCTGTCTTAAGCTAAATATTTGACCCGTACATGATCTTCCTGGCATAAATCCACTTTCGATATCCCATATCTTTTCTTCTGTTATTTTGACTAACCTGCGGATAAGTATTTTTCTGTATATTTTACATACTGTACTTAATAAGCTGGTACTTCTGTAATTATTGCAGTTGCTTTTACATATATCCCTTTCTTTTGTATATTGGTAAGATAATCGCTCTTCTCCACTCGTCTGGGACTTCCCCCATCTAGATACATAAATTCATCAACTCGCACAGCTTGGGAGGTATGTACTTGCCACCGTATTTAAGCATTGCAGCGCTAATACTGTCTACACCAGCAGCCTTACCGTTTCTTAAGTTCCTAATTATATCTCTAACTTCAGTGAAACAGACTTTCTCAATTGGGTTTTTTGATGCATTATGTTCTATGTCGCAGTTCTGTTGTCATATAGCTTCACCTCCTAATAATTCTGTAAAAGAGTCTTTCAAAGCGTCTACTATACCGTCTGTATCATACAGCATTTCACCTTTGCTGTTTTTCATGCTGATAAACTCTGTACTTTTACTTCCCTCCATCTTTCCAAATATCAGTTTCTTTCTTCCTTCAAAGTCGTTTTGTATTTTCTTCTCTTCTTCTGTTTTGAGTTTATCTTTACTTGCCTTGACAAGTCGTTTAACTTTCCTATTTTTCTATCTGTTATCATTGTTGAGCCTATTTCTCTTCTCATCGCTAAGACCTGTGATGTTCAACGTTCTCTCGTACGCTTCTTTCTTTTCTTGTCGGGCTGCCTCAATTTCATCATTCCACCATGAATCACCAGACTTTCTTCCTACAGCCACCGTACCACACACTTCAGTCGCAGTTTTAACAATGATATTCCGAAGCATAGTCCATGCGCCCTCTATATCTTTATTGCTTATAAGCGCTTCCGAAGTTGCACTACCTATGCATTCGTTTAACATGTTCTCAAAATCTATCCGCACTGCCGGTTTCTGTAAATGTTCAATCTTGATTCGCACTTGTTTCGTTCTTTCGGTTCTTTTTCTTCTTCATCCCCGCCCTAAGTTTATTTTGGAGACTAGAAGGAAATGGTCAGTATTGCATTCCGAGCCCCTCATGACTCTTGTATCTTTTACTAGTTCTCTTAGTCTTTCATCCGCAATAACGAACTCAATTATACTCTGGCTATTTCCTTCGCGCCTTTTCTAAGCATAAGCTAACTTATCTTTCCCCGTTATAATTTTTTCTTGAATCCCCAAAATTACCTAGCACCCTTTCTGTACCTGTACTCTGACGTTGGACGCCGACTCATCCGTTCCTATTTCCTAGCTGAATGATTCTTTCACCATGTTCGCAAGTACTTATTGTATCATTTAAAGTGTACCCAGAAGGCGTCTTTGACTTCTCTTAGGTCACTATAAACTAGGGCGTAGCACACTATGATAAATATTCTTCTGATTCCTACCTTCATCTTATCCACAGCAAACAGGGCGATACATATCCTTGATCTTTCAGACGCTGTCTTGCTTTTTCATTCATTATCAAACCGACCCCTTGAATACCATGTGATTCACTATCTATTCCCGACCATATTTCAAAACCGCCTTTAAACGCCCCATTCTCTATGTTTCTACTTTTGGAAACCTTTTTGTTCGTCTCAGGTACACATAGAATATCTAGTTTCCTTACGTGTATAGTTTCTCGTAATTCTCTTACCTTAAGATTATTCACCCCTTTAACATGCCAAACACGCAGCCTCCATTCATCCTCTGAAACTCGAACTCTACATTTACCGTGTGTATGCATTTCGTCAATCAAAGTTTCAGTCCATACCGAGGCTATTTCTTTGTTTGTATTATTCATTGTTTAGATTGTATATCCAAATAGCACCTTTATGCGCGAAATATTTTTTGGGAGTCAAAATCATGTCCACGTTAGGTAGTGCTTTGTCGTATCGTGGAGAGTCTCGCTGTAACGTCAGTCCCACCAAAACTTCAGTTACTGGTGCCCCCCCCCC